>NKZI01001706.1:0-41395 GCA_002370645.1 Metschnikowia sp. 00-154.1 | reverse complement strand
ACCAATAATTCAAAAAGTTTCGTACAGTGTTTTTCAAAACTATTCAAACCAGTGCGACAAAGTGGTTCAAACTAGCGCGACAAAATGTTTTGAACCATTTCTTGAACTTGCACGACCTCTTCCTTTATATATGAGAAGAAAGAATATTACTTATTTTTTCTCTCTAAGGACCGATATTCTACCTTCTCTCTATAGACTAGATATTGAATACATATTGTTATAGTAATATCCCACACTAAAATAGCTCAAGAAATATCTTCTAAGGACTTCTATGAAAAGGTGAACAGATTTAACCCTATGGCCACTGTACCCTATGCAGGATGGATCCTTAGTAAGGCTCCACCTCCTCTATCGCTGTAGTATCGGAGCTATTCGCTCAGTGAAGTATCAAAACAGGTTTTGTACATTTTTTTTGTATTTTTATAGTTGTTTGTGTCTGGTGAATTGAAGGAATTACACTCGTAATGTTGGAGATTTTCAAGGTCGCGGAGTGGATTTGTGGACACACAAAAATCTGGAGTCTTCTTTTTGTGAATTTCGTCGAGATTCATGAATTACTAGATTTTCTGAAAAATACTATTGTGAACTTGTGGCTTTGTGTAGAACATTTGTAGAACTTTGATGTACACTTTCGTAAAGTTGTAGTTTTTTAATGCATATTCTCGTAAAATTGTCGATTTCTAATGCATATACTCGTAAAATTGTTAATTTTTGACGCATATACTCGTAACATTGTTGATTTTTGACGCATATACTCGTAAAATTGTTGATTTTTGACGCATATACTCGTAAAATTGTTGATTTTTGACGCATATACTCGTAAAATTGTTGATTTATGATGCATATACTCGTAAAATTGTAGAAATCTGACGCATAATCTCGTAAAATTGTGGATTTTTGACGTATCTGTTCGTAGAAGTATAGAATTTCAATGCATAGTGTCGTAAAAATGTGTATTTGTAATGTACAGTTTTGTAAATTTGTATTTGTGGACCAGTTTATAATTTTTTTGCGCTTGAAAAATTGTGGAATTGTGACTTTGTAACTCTGAAAAATCGTAAAATTGTACTTTCCACAATAGGCAAACCCTAAAATTGTATGTTCCAGAATAGGTAACTTCAACATTATGAAATGGTAAAAGTGGGAAAGTTCAAAATTGTAAAATTGAAAAATTGTGAAATTGTGAAATTGTGATTTTTACATTTGGTGATATCAAGAAAGTTTGAAAATTTTGTAGACCTGATGCCTTGTTTTCAACCACTGTTTTAGTATATATATTAATGCACACGGATATTCATGTTGTGCCTTACAAGACCAAAGTTCTACACGAGGTGTGAGGCGGGTGAAAGGTTTTGTCAACAAGCACCTAGCATGTACGGAGTCAGAGTACTTCGTGGATGCGTTGTATGCAGACCAGTGATGCACTGTGTGCAGGTCACTAGTGGGTGAAAACTCTTCATCAGCCTCGTACCGGTTAATCCACTTTTGTGTTGTAAGGTTCAACTTACATATCCCTGTTTATCAATTCGTATACTAAAACATAGGTTGAAAAGTTTTCACCAGTAAGTATCCTGCACATAGTACATCATTGGTCTGCATACAATACACCTGCGAAGTACCTTGACTCGGTATGTGGACACTTTTAGATTTTTGAAATTATGGTTTGGTAAAGCTTCAATGTTATATGGGTTTGTGAATGGTGGATCACCAAATTTTAAAGTCGTAAATTGATAGGCTTTGTAGCTGTTTGTGTCTGGTGAAAGTATAGCATTAGCCTCGTAATATTCGCTATTCGGAAATGTGCTGCATGGATAAGTGGACACAAAAAATTTTAAAATCTCCTAAATATGTAGATTCTTCTGGTAAAAAGGTGTATCCGTAGAAAATTGGAGTCGTGTACTTCTGAATTTCGTCGAAGTTCAGCGATTAGTAGTTTTGGCAAAATGTACTATGTGAATTTGTGAACACTTACAAATTTGTAGATTTTTTATGCACATTCTCGTAAAATTGTCGATTTTTTATGCAAATTCTCGTAAAATTGTAGATTGTTTATGCACATTCTCGTAAAATTATAGAATTCTCATGTACATTCGCGTACAATTGGCGATTGTTGATGCAAAGTCTCGTAAAATTGTAGATTTTTAATGCAATATCTCCTAAAAAAGTAGATTTGGTATGCACGTGCTCGTAAATTTATCGATTTTTAATGCAATATCTCCTAAAATTGTAGTTTTTCAATGTACACACTAGTAATTTGAGTGACTTTGTAATCTGTTCAATTGTCCATTGGGTGCTGTATATTTCAAGATTTGGTGAACTAATAAATTGATAGAGTGAGTTTTCTTAAAATGTGTTATTTATCCAGACTCTTCATCTGTGGTGCATCTGTACACCACTTGAAACTTTGACTTGTCTTATTGTCGATTTTATAGGTATCTTTAAGTCAGTACACTATGACTGTTAGACCTACCATGGGTTTTCAACCTTTGTTTTAGTATATGTATTGATATATAGGGATATGTAAGTTGTACCTTACAAGACCAAAGCTCTATATGAGGTGTGAGGCGGGTGAAAACCCTTCACCCGCCAGTGACCTGAACATAGTACATCACTGGTCTGCATACAACATACCACGGGGTACCTTGACCCCGTACATGCTAGGTGCTTGTTGACATGGGTAGACACATTACCCATAGAGGTATCTTTCGAGCGTAAGAATGCCAATGACTCATCCAAGTCACCATAACCCGTGACTTGGACTCATCCATACATTTTAACTAGTGACTTGGACTCATCCATTCATTTTAACTAGTGACTTGGACTCATCCATTCATCTTAACTCGTGACATTGCGTTTTTCTTCACTTCTCCGGTATTCACCGGTTCCCTATATAATCACTCGGATTCATACGTATTGGAAATCCATCAATGAATGAACATAAATTCAAATATTAGACGTACTAAAGAATCTAACAATGACTCATGTACATTTTATAGACGTAGACCAGTACACCATGACTCATGTATATTTATTAAGTGTCTTGAATTTGTGGAATTATTGGTTTGTGTCAACACACAGAGTTAAGGTACTACGGAATGTGTTGTAGGCAGGCCAGAGATGTACTATGTCCTGGTCATAGACGAGTGGAGAACTAGTATAAGTATCCGCACTACGTCTTAAGACTCTGGTTTTGTGAGGTATAACTTACATATTGTTAGATCCACCATAAGCACAGCTCTAGCTATGACGGTGTTATGAAGCCTCTCAGATGGTCTCTAGCCATTTGAAGGTTTTGTAAACTCGAAAATCGTAAGATTCAAGACTGGTACAAAACCATTTTCATAGAATTCAAATCTCAAGAGTTGCAAATGTATAGATTCTTAATTAGAATATTACGCAGTATGTCAACAAGTACTTAGCATGTACGGAGTCAAGATAATGTTGAACTTGCGGGACATCTGTACGTCATGATCATGTGCCAGAAGGCACGTGAGCAGAGTTTAGGTTCACGTATTCTACCGGAATGTGAATGGAAAAGCATATTCTAACACTTAGTGCATGAACAGATGAACATATTTGTAACGTAAGGAGAAAATGGTTGCTAGGAGGATTATTTAAGTCAACCTGCATATTGGCTTCTATGCAGGCCAATATGACTTCGCCAATATGACTTGGCCAATATGACTTGGCTTATAAGAAGGAGTAATCCGTATTGTTGAGATAGGACGAATTAATAAATCCGTCATAGTGGCCCCAGCTCGAGTCTATAACAAACTTAAAGATGTGATCACTGCTCCACAATTGCAAGCGTAAAACGTTAAGCGTCAACAGTTAATTTATAGTGTGTTATATGCACACCAGTGATGTACCATGTTCCTGAACCAGACGAGTGAAGAACTAGTATACGTATCTGCACCACATGTTAAGACTTTGGTCTTGTAAGGTAAAACTTACACATCCCTGTATATCAATACATATACTAAAACATAGGTTGAAACAGTGTGTTGGGTTTGTATCCATCGTTTTACGCTTCAGAACTGGAGAAAACTATACTTGTAAATTTTGAGGACCCGAGATGATGATATTGTAAATGTATGTGCATTTGTGACTCGTAAATGTATACATTCTTAAATCTGTACATTCTTAACTTTGTACATTTATTGATTTTGCAGTTGTTGAATATGTAAGTTTGATGAACGTTGCAAACTTGTAGTTTCATGTATTTATTGATTTACTAAATTTGTGAATTTGTGTATTCTATTTTTGTATTTGTGACTTCCGAATTTATAATATTTTGATTTTGTGGTTTTGTGATTATTTAGACTCGTAAAAGTGTGGTTTTTTAATGTACTTTCTCGTAAAATTGTAGTTTTTTGATGCACAATCTCGTAAAATTGTCGAATTTTAATGCATAAACTCGTAAAATTGTGGAATCGAGATGTATGATCTCATAAAAGTGTACATTTTGTATGCACGTTCTCGTAAAATTGTAGACTTTTAATGCAAAGTCTCGTAAAATTGTGGATTTTTAATGCAAAGTCTCGTAAAATTGTCGATTTTCAATGCACCAATTCGTAAATTTGGGGATTTTTAATGCATAGACTCGTAAAATTGTCGTTATTTGATGCATAGACTCGCAAAATTGTGAATTTCCAATGATCCAATTTGTACAATACTGGATTTCGATGCAAAAATTCCGGAAATTGTACGATTTAAAATTGTTGTTTTTGGATGCATAATGTCGTAAAATTATAGAAATCTCATACACATTCTCGTAAAATTGTAGATTTTTAATGCAACGTCTCCTAAAATTGTCGATTTTCAATACACAAATTCGTAAAATTGTAGATTTGTCATGCACGTTCTCGTAAAATTGTTGATTTTCAATGCATAACGTCGTAAAAGTAGAGAATTCTTATGCAATATCTCGTAAAATTCTACATTTTCAATGCACAGACTTCTACAATTGTAATTTTCTAAAGCACAAATTCATAAAAGTAACAATTTCGAATGTATGTTCTCGTAAAATTGTATAATTCGGACATATGGTCTTGTAAAAGTGTAGATGTTTGATGCGAAATCTCGTAAAATATATTACTTCATTAAGAACCTAGACGTCAGATCCACCATAGGTAGATCACTACCGGTGGAGGTATCATAAAATCTCTCTGCCTGATACTAACAAGGGCTTTTTCAAAAGCCATATCAAGGTGCTCAGCCATCGACAATGAAGACCTATTTTCGAAGATGCCAAAACAATCATCACTATTGTTCTGGTGAAGAGTTTTTCAATGACACTTGCATTGTGAAAATTGATCTCCTCTTGCTCATTCGTATCGCTCGACTGAAGCTTATTTCTTGCCTAATGTTTATATCGTAGTCACTGTAAATAGTATATGAGTTATAAAAACGTTGAAATCAGATACTTCTATAAACGAATAGGACAATTGGCCCAGCAACACAGCAATTTCTTAGACTCCACAGTCTTTACAGATCTTAGCTCTTCAATTATTATATAAACTGCACTTGCTGGCTCTTCGTTCTACGGAACCATCAACGAGCAAAATAGATACCTTAGTACATAACGTTCAACAAGAATCTAGCACTAGAGGTGTCATTATTCAGTACTACATCCTGTAGATTACCTAACACCAATTGAACACTTATAGTAGGTACATCAGGAAGTCCTCTCAATAACCAAGGAGTACAGCTCAGTTGAGTGTATTGAGCACCATTGATAAAGTGTATAGTCTCATCAAGATAGGGAAATACTTGAGGAGTTACACGAGAGCTGTTTCTGTCTGTTTGGAATGTCCATTAACACTCGCATATACTGGAACACATATCTTGTTTCTTCTTAAGAGTGTTATCAGTTCTGCTACAGTAGTGTTCATTCTTATTAATGTATTTTTAGCTTGTCCGACTTACATAGACTAGAATATGTGTCTTGGGCTACTTATAGACTGGAATATGTGTCTTGGGCGACTTATAGACTAGAATATGTTGCTTGTGGGAATTATATAGTACAATATATGTCTGTAGTCTAACTCGATCCCCTCTTAATATATTTTGGGATCCTTGAATTCCGTCCTCATGTACTGGACTTGTTAATCCCTTGTCTGAAGTCAAACCCTATGACCCCTGACGCCAAGACCCGGTCTATACTATCTGTCTGCACATATACATTCCTCGGAACCTTAAGAGACTTGTCCCTTTGTCCCATTTAGCTGTTCTGCAGATAACGCCTGCCTACACAAGCGAGTCAGGATATTTCACATGTTCAACACTGTCAACACATGGAGGCAACTGTTGTACTTTGTCATCTAATAACTCATAAATTGGAAGGATTATCTCTAAACTATACTCGACCCACAACCTGGTCTCTTCTTCTCTCCTTTCTTCAGTTCACCGCCCGCTCCCTTTTTCGCGGGACGTCGTTCACTCTCCGTTTATTCCTGCATATCACTGTTTCATCTGTCCTGCTTACATGCAGTCACCTGGAACATGCAGTACATCAGAGATGTACTGATTCCTCATGTTCCAACAGCAAGGTACTAACGTAGTGTGTTGTATACAGGCCAGTGCTGAATTATGTGCAGGTCATAGACGAGTGGATAACTATCAAACGTGTCCATGCCCCGTCTTAAGACTTTGGTCTTGTAAGGTTGTTAGGAAACGAATGTCTATTAGGACACTGAAATGCAAGGTATCCCGGTCGGGTAACAGTTCTTGCAATAACTTGCATAAGTTTCAAGTATATGCAGGGTTGCATACACTCAGTGTATAAAACAGCTTAGGTTTTCCTCCCCCTGGATTAGCCAGGGAGTTCCTCGTCTTTTTTAGGTTCAATACGTACCATGATAATTTATAGGACGTCAGGAATACGTTCGACATATAAGACTAACAGTTTGCGAGTTCTGTGAAGTCCTTACAGGGTATGGACCAGAGTTCCATCTTATATAGACTTCTGGAACTCTGCTAAACTTTCCACACCAGAATGATATGAGAGCTAGACCTTCCTATTATATAGAAAAAATATGTGTGGCACCAAGAACTAAGTATAGAACTCTAGGATTTTCATGAGTGCGCGCTTTCCTTTTCTGAAAGGATCATTCATTGCTCACTTTCAACACATCCAACATTCTTAAGAAACTAACGGTGTTATTATGAAGGTAGATTTAAAGGTAAAGTAATATAAAATCAAATTATTAATTCATGAAAATTTTTAAATAAGTAAAAACATAGATTTTTAAAGTTTCCAATTAAAGTGGTCTGGTAAATTTCCATACTCACAAGACACTCACAGATTGTAAATTTGGGGAGTAGTAAGATTGTAGGTTTTAGAGTGGTGAAACTGTAAAGGATAAATTAGTAAAGTGGTAAATTATAAAAATTGTGCAAAACTTGTTTTTTTACGTAAATTTGTATTTCTGAAGCTTGTCAGAATTTGGTATTATAGTGAATGGCTGCAACCCTCGGAAAAGCGCGGGGGGCGACCGGAACTCTAATAGAGGATCCTCTAACTCCATCCTCAACAATTGCCAAACTTTCAAAAAACCTCCATGAAACTCACTGGAATTCCAGTATCCAGAAATGATCCCTCTTCTCTTTGAAAAGAAGAAAAAAGACCCATTCACGTTGGCCCTTTTTCTGCTGAGGTATTTGGGTGTACGGGTGTCGCATCTCCAGTTCCGGGGTTTGCAACCATTTCTACGCACATCGGAGCCTGGCAATTTCACACTAATGAGCACAAAATTCACACACAAAATTCACACACAAAATTCAAAATTTTTGGGTCACCAAATCAAAAGACGTTTTTACAATTAACCTTTGTTTTCCTTAACAATTTCCCAAAAAAATCCCTTTGCATACTGGTTTAGCTCCCGATTATAGGAGTTAGTCAAGTTGAAGACTTGAAGATTTGGAGTATTGGCAGTTTTGAGGTCGTGAATTTGGATATTTACAGGTAGAAATTGATTTTTTATGTGGTTTCGTAAAATTCGAGACTTTTTGACTTTTTGACTTTTTGGTAATTTCAAGTTTCGTGGAATTATATATGCTGACCAAATTTGGTAGTTATTACCTCGTAAAATTATGGAATTCATTCCATTTCAAAATATTAAACTTTATAAAATTACAGTTAATGTCCAAATTGGGTAATTTTTACCTCGTAAATCTGCATATTCACCACTTTTTATGCATTTAAGTGTCGTAAAATTGTACAATCTGTCCAAATGAGGTAATTATCCGTCGTAAACTTGTAGATTCTGACCAAATTTGTACTTAAAAAACTCGTGAAAATCCAATTTTTGTAAACTCTTTGTTCGGTAACTTTTGAACATAATAGTATCAATTTTCATTAAGAGATGTATTTTGTCAGTTGATATTTTTCAACATATGTTTTAGTATGGATTTATATACAGGAATAGCTAAGTTATGGCTTACAAGACCAAACATCTACATGAGTTGTGAAGCAAGTAAAAACCTTTCATCCGTTAGTAACCTTCACTTGGTATATTACTGGTATACATACAACACATTACCAAGTTCTTTGACTCCGCACATTCTAGGAGCTTGATAGTAACTTGTGCATTTGTGGTATCGTAAGTTAGTAGACCAAAAAACTGGAGTCATAAATTTTGCAGTCCTAATTTTGGGACTTCATAAATTGATAGATTTATAAAAGACTGGATCTTTAAAATTGTGGATTTCGTGTGTGGATTTTGAGATTCGGGATTTTATGAGTGAGGATTTTCAGATTCGGGATTTCGAGATTCGGGATTTCGAGAGTGTGGACTGTAAAATTGTCAATTTGTAGTTTCACCGATTTGGTTGAAAACAAACTGCCTCGGATAACGAATAGCTCTTGGTGTCTCTCAGGCCATGCAGTCTTTCATCTAACTTGGTCATGTGAAGGCTTAACCCAATGTAAAACGACAACCTCCTTCTATTGTATAACAACATCAAAAATATATCAACAAAGAGAAAACATACCTAGAAGTCTTTCGATACCAGACCCACCATTTTTGATTAGTGTACACTTGGTGATGTGTACTGAAAATCTGGATTGATTTTCAACACGGCTTGTTGAGAAACAGGAGCCCGAGCTCAATGTTTCCCTGAGACCGCGGTGACTCACGTGACTTTTGTCATATGAAGGCTCACCCTAATATAAGACGACAAGTATTGGACTTTGCCATTCTTAAGTGCATAATTTTCAACCTATGTTTTAGTATATGATGATATTCAGAGATATGTAAGTTGTACCTTACAAGACCAAAGCTCTATATGAGGTGTGAGGCGGGTGAAAACCCTTCACCCGTCTGTGACCTGCACATAGTACATCACTGGTCTGCATACAACGCACCACGAAGTACCTTGACTCCGTACATGCTTGGTACTTGTTGACAATAATCAGTAAGGTTTATGACTTGTTTTTTTTTTTTTGGTTGTTAGTTGTTCTACTAATTTTGTACTAGAAAATCCGTGGAATTCTGGTTACCCGTGATACCGTTCAACCTAGAGCGGAATCCCCTCTTTTCAGCCTATGTTTTTTTAGTATATGTATTGCTATACAGGGGTATGTAAGTTAGACCTTACAAGACCAAAGTAGATTAGTCGGTGCGAGGCTGGTGAAAAGTTTTCACCCACTAGGAACCTGCACACGGCGTATCCCTGTCGTGCATACCACGTGTCAGGCTGGTGAAGACTTTTCACCCACTGGTAACCTGCACACGGTTCGTCACTGTCCTGCATCCAACGCATCCTCAAAGTACTCTGACTCCGCGTATGCTAAGTACTCTGACTCCGCGTATGCTAAGTACTCTGACTCCGAGTATGCTAAGTACTTGTTGACACCTCTATATATACTTGGGATTCCTTGAACTCCTTGCTTTGGGGTGTAGACTTGCTATTAACTAATACCTAACCCTTGTGTGAAGTTATACCTGACTACTCTTGACATCAAGACACAGTTACAATACTAGTCTGCACTCATGCGTTCCTCGGAACCTTATGAGGCTTGTCCAATTCCCTTGGACTGCAGCTAACACATTACCTGCATACACGTGACACTACATCTCACTTCTTGAACAACAAGCTCACACTATTCTATAAGAGTATCCCAAATATATATCAAATGAGGAAGTATATAAAAAGATATCATCCGACACCAGACCCTACTTTTTTTTAATTAGTGTACACTTGGTGATGTGTACTAAAAATTTGGATTGATTTTCAACACCCTTTTAGACTGCATATAAGTACACAAAAGCTCTCTAATTTTGATGGGTTTCAAACTTGTCAACTCGTAAAACTGTTGAAATGTGAATTGAAGCTTTTTGATTTGAAGAAATGGTTTTTGGGATAAGACTTTATGATTCGAAGTATTCAAAATATATTTTATGGTGTCATATATTTGTAAATTGTATAGCAGTTACTTTATATGCACACTGGACAAGTTTGAGTGCAATATATTTTTTCATTGTTACATTTTTAGACTTGTGCCTGTGTAAACTTTTATTATCGAAAAATTTAATCATGATCTAATTATATAATCGTGAAGTAGTAGACTCCTAAAATGCAGAATCGAAAAAGGTCATTTTTGTGATCGATCGTCAAATCACCGTCACGTAAATTGTAGGTACGTGAATTGTACACTCGTAAATTTGTAGATTTCTAGTTTACCAGAAATGTGTTTTTGTAATTTTGGGTTTGATACATTTGAGGTTCTGTCGATTTGTGAATTGATTAGTGCGTAGTTTCTGAAGTTCTAGATTCGTCATTTCGAAGACTTATAAATGTGGTGAGTTTTATGCCCGCAATAATTGTAGTTTTATGATGTACATTCTCGTAAAATTGTAGTTTTTTAATGCATCGTGTCGTAAAATTGTAGAATTTCAATGCATGTTCTCGTAAAATTGTAGTCTTTCAATGCATCGTCTCGTAAAATTGTAGTTTTTTAATGTATGTTCTCGTAAAATTGTAGTTTTTTAATGTACATTCTCGTAAAATTGTAGTTTTTTAAAGTAAAAGCTCGTAAAATTGTAGTTTTTTAATGCATCGTGTCGTAAAATTGTGGAATTTCAATGCATGTTCTCGTAAAATGGTAGTGTTTTGATGCATGCTCTCGTAAAATTGTAGTTTTTTAATGTACAATCTCGTAAAATTATAGAATTTCGATGCATGTTCTCGTAAAATTGTAGTTTTTTGATGTACATTCTCGTAAAATTGTAGTTTTTTGATGTACATTCTCGTAAAATTGTAGTTTTCTAATGTACAATCTCGTAAAATTGTAGTTTTTAGATGTATCTTCTCGTAAAATTGTAGTTTTTTAATGCACAATCTCGTAACATTGTAGAATTTGAATGGGCAATCTCCTAAAATTGTAGTTTTTGGATGTACATTTTCGTAAAATTGTAGTTTTATAATGTATGATCTCGTAAAATTGTAGACTTCGAATGGATAATCTCGTAAAATTGTAGTTTTTTAATGTACATTCTCGGAAAATTGTAGTTTTTTGATGTATCTTCTCGTAAAATTGTAGAATTTCAATGCATGTTCTCGTAAAATTGTAGTTTTTTAGAGTAAAATCTCGTAAAATTGTAGTTCTTTAATGCACAATCTCGTAAAATTGTAGTTTGTTGATGTACAGTTTCGAAAAATTGTAGTTTTTTAATGCATCTTCTCGTAAAAGTGTAGTTTTTTAATGTATCTTCTCGTAAAATTGTAGAATTTCAATGCATGTTCTCGTAAAATTGTAGTTTTTTAATGTACATTCTCGTAAAATTGTAGAATTTGAATGGGCAATCTCCTAAAATTGCTATGACAGGACACCAAGGTATAGGTATAGGGTATATTAAGACATACAGTTAAATGGTATAGTAAACTATAGAACGGTATAGGAGATTATAGAATGGTATAGGAGACTACAGAATAGTTTAGTACAATTTTGAACAATTGGCCACCAAGTCATCATTCAGAGCAGCGACTAGCTGTAGAGGATGGAAAGTCTCACGACGATAACTACAGCAAGTTTCAACATTTTGATTGAAAAAAAAAGTCTTCTGAAGGGTAAAGGCTAGTGTATAGAGTTTGGCTTGTTTCTTGTGGTTTCAGGATTGAATGGTTTTCTAGAGAGTGACCTGAGATGAAGCATGATTGAAAATTTGACATATAAGGTAGTACAGCAATAGTAGTCAATAATTTAGTGGTAAGCTTTAGGATGACACAGCAGCAGTACAATACCACCACAGAGGTAATAGTAGTCAGTCAGTAGTCAGTAGTCAGTCAGTAATCAGTAGTCAGTCAGTAATCAGTAGTAAGAAGTAGTAGTCAGTAGTAGTCAGTTTCAATGCATGTTCTCGTAAAATTGTAGTTTTTTAATGTACATTCTCGTAAATTGTAGAATTTGAATGTACATTCTCGTAAAATTGTAGTGTCTTAATGCATCGTCTCGTAAAATTGTAGTTTTTTAATGTATCTTCTCGTAAAATTGTAGAATTTCAATGCATGTTCTCGTAAAATTGTAGTTTTTTGATGTATCTTCTCGTAAAATTGTAGTTTTGTGATGCACATTTTCGTAAAATTGTAATTTTCTAATGCATCGTGTCGTAAAATTGTAGAATTTCAATGCATGGTCTCGTAAAATTGTAGTTTTTAATGCATCTTCTCGTAAAATTATATATTTGGGCCCAATTCGGTAAGTTTTCGCATCCTAAATTTGCAAAAGTTTCTTTATGATTTTGTGAAATCGAAATTTATAAGCTGGAATTCAGTCATTTATAGACTCGAAATAATGTCCACTCGAAAACATTCACAGTCATAATATGGTAAGTGCAGTACATTTTTGAATCTTATAACGTTTGTTCTTTTTGAACAGTTAAATTTGAAAATTCGTGAAATTGTTAATTTTGTATGCACAATCTCGTAAAATTGTCGATGTTTAATGCATATACTTGTAAACTTATAAAATGTCAATGCATATTCTCGTAAATTTATAGATTTTCAATGCACAATCTCGTTAAATTGTAACATCCGAATGCATAAACTCGTAAAAATATTGATTTTTAATGTATAATCTCATGAAATTGTATGTGTTTTTTTCTAAGTGAAATCTTTACTAGGAACAGTATTTAGCTTCCTAATCATCTCTCTCTCTTTAGCCCAAAGGAGAGTTGTCCAAAAGGTATGTGCCCTGCGGTTGTGTAGTAGCATAGTAGCATCTCAGTAGTCAGTAGTCAGTAATCAGTGGTAAGAAGGTACAGTAGTCAGTAATCAGTGGTACGAAGGTACAGTAGTCAGTATTCAGTGGTAGTCAGTAATCAGTAGTACGAAGGTACAGTAGTAGTAGTAGTAGTAGTAGTAGTAGTAGTCGCAGTGGCAGTAGTATTAAAGCAATATAGTGGTAACAGATCTATAGTAATATAGTGCTGTAATTCTATTGTACTAGCAAGTCATTAGTGAGTAGTAGCGGGTAGTAGTATCAGCCTTTCACCGAGAGCCAGGCTGACTCGGAAGAGTAGTAGGACTTTACCATTGTTTCCCAAGAAATGCGAAGTTTTAATGTAAAAACTGGTCAAAGTGTTGTTTTTTAAAATATAATCTCGTAAAAATATAGAAAACTCATGTAAAATCACGTAAAAGTATGGATTTTTTTGTATAATCTCGTAAAATTGTTTATTTTTAGTGTATAATCTCGTGAAATTGAATGTGGTTAATCCATCAACTCATAATAGATTTTGTAACTTTGAACCTTTGAAAATTCTGCATTTGTGGACTTCAAATTGTATGAATGTGTGTGGACTCATATAATTATATGGTCGTAAAATTAACAAATTTTTTCCATGGAGTTGTAGAATGTGCCTTTGTACACAAGTATATTTCAACATATAATCTAGTATATATTATTATACAGGGATCTGTAAATTGTACCTTACAAGACCAAAGTCTTAAGACGGGGCGCGGATACGTTTTATAGTTATATACTCGTCTTGTTGGAAAATAGCACCGAATAAGAGCGCGCATGGTGCTCTAGGCTTGCAGAGCATTGTTCGGATATTTCCCCAAACCTCGGTTGTTGGAACCAGCCGAGGATCAATGAAGGCCAACTCCCACATATATAAGGAGGCCTTCGCCACATCTTCCATTAGCTAACTAATCAAATATCTCTACCTAGGGAGACACACCAAGATGCCTCCCAGATCCAGACCCACCAGATCTCCTTGTACTGACATTGAGGCTCCGCCTATGTCTGAAGTAAACACATCAACTCAAGTGTTCACTTATCTAGATGAAACCATGAGAACCATATCTTATAGTCAGAAGAGATCTCTGGACCTTAAACCATGGTTGCTCTATGGGCCACCTGATTCCCCAGCATTCCTAGCTGAGCTGGAGTTAAAGAATCTACACGTCTATGTCCTGCACATAATAACCCCCCTGGCTTGTATACACCCCTGGCTTGTATACACCACTGGCCTGTATACACCACACTACGTAGTACCTTGACTCCGTTTTTTTTACAGTATATAATATTTGTGGACTTGTACCAGAGAAAATTTGAGAACTTGTGAAGTTTGTACACTTTTGAAATTGTAGAATTCGTGAAATTAAAAATTGGTACACTCGTAAATTTGTGGTTCCACAAGACAACTCGGAAAATTGTTTTTTGTAGATTCCAAAAAGGAAAATCATAAATTTTTGTTTTTGTAAATTTCAAAGAGAAAAGTTGTAAATATTTATTTGTAGATTTCAAAAAGAAGTCGGATAATGGTCTTTTTGTAGATTTCAACAAGGAAAGTCGTAAATATTTTTTTATAGATTTTTCAACCTACATTTTAATATGTACAGTGTTTTTCAAAATTATTCAAACCAGTGCGACAAAATGTTTCGAACCAAGGAGAGAAAAGTTCAAACCAGCGCGACGAAATTAAACAAACCAATAAATCAAAAAGTTTCGTACACCCCTGACAAGTTGTTATATACAGGATAACAAGGTGTAGAGAAGATAACGCCAGATCCGCAACGACAGTTGCGGCACCAGGAGGACCAGAGAGTGGTCAGAGTTCATTGAAGTATTATTAATACGAGATCTTTTTGGTGGGTCTGGTTCTTGGAGGCATCTTGGTATACCTCTGGCAGTTGATGTTGATTGAATTATCTAATTATAAAATGGGGCGGTGGCGCCATTTTATATCTGGGGATTCTTCCTTCATCGTATAGGAAAACTGATGGCCTGATATCCTGTTAGCCGCTGGACATCAGAGCGCGCTCTCTCGATCGCCGTTTTTCAACACAAGGAACCCAATTAAGTTCCGTCCGTTTTGACCCTTGATTGGTACTGCAAAACTCTCAAAAGTACATATAAGGCAATCGCCCAGATTTAAGATTTCAGAATATTGAATTCAATGAAAGTTGGTTTGAAAATATATATGCCATTTGGTTTGAAAGACTGTTCCAAGGGGTAAGAAACTCTTTGATTATTGGTTTGTTTAATTTTGCTAGTGTAGTTTGAACGATTCTGTCTTCTTGGTTCGAACCATTTTGTAGTGCTGGTTTGAATAGTTTTGAAAAACACTGTAGTGAGTGAGTGAGTAGTGAGTAGTGAGTAGTGAGTAGTGAGTGAGTAGTGAGTAGTGAGTGAGTAGTGAGTAGTGAGTAGTGAGTGAGTAGTGAGTAGTGAGTGAGTAGTGAGTAGTGAGTGAGGAGTGAGTAGTGAGTAGTGAGTGAGTAGTGAGTAGTGAGTAGTGAGTGAGTAGTGAGTAGTGAGTAGTGAGTGAGTAGTGAGTAGTGAGTAGTGAGTGAGTGAGTGAGTAGTGAGTAGTGAGTGAGTAGTGAGTAGTGAGTAGTGAGTGAGCATAGAGGGTACTGATATACAGTGTTTTTCAAAATTATTCAAACCAGTGCCACAAAATTATTCAAACCAGTGCTGTTAGATTCTGGTTTACGTCCAGTACTCTGTTCTAGTGTGTTTTGTATGTTTATTCGTCGATGATTCCTCAAGGAGGAACCATCGCACCTTATATAGACTGGTCCGGCATAGAGGAATAGAGGTCGTATTGAGGGCCGAAGGCCGCTCAACATCTGATCGACCAGTGCAGGCTTTCAGCATCCACATGGGTAGTACACTACCCATGGTGGGTCTAACAAGTGCCACAAAATTATTCAAACTAGCGCGACAAAATGTTTCAAACTAGCGCGACAAAATGTTTCGAACCACACTAGAAAAATGTTTCAAACCAATAATTCAAAGTTTCCTACACCCCTAACCAGTTGTTGTATATAACCAGTTGTTGTATACAGGACAACAAGGAACCCAGTTCAGTTCCGTCCGTTTCGACCCTTAATTGGTACTGCAAGACTTCCAAATGTAGTAGATATGAGGCAATGGTCCAGATTTCAGATTTCAAATTGTTTTTGAATTCTAATGAAAATTGGTATGAAACATTATGCCATTTGCTTTGAAAGACTGTGCGAAGGGGTACGAAACATTTTAAATTATTGGTTTATTTAATTTTGTCGCGCTAGTTTGAAACATTTTGTCGCGCTAGTTTAATAGTGTTGTCGCGCTGGTTTGAATAATTTTGTGGCGCTGGTTTGAGTAGTTTTGAAAAACACTGTATCTTGTCTAGTAACTCAGGCTACACGTAACAACGCGCATAGATACTACCTTCCCCTCCATTACGTCATCAACATTGACGGCATCGACCCATCGGGAGTCCGACTGCTTCTCCTCAAATACTCGCTCCTACTGCTAGTGTCCATTGCTTCTTCGCATAATGCCGACCAGGCGTTCCAGACCCAATGCAATAATGCCTGACATTTACACTGGTATATACAGTGTTTAGTTCCGCCCGTTTCGACCCTTGATTGATACTGCAAAACTCTCAAATGTAATACATGAGGGAATCGTCCAGATTTCAGATTTCAGAATATTGAATTCTAATGAAAGTTGGTGTGAAACATTATGCCATTTGGTTTGAAAAGATGTGCGAAGGGGTACGAAACATTTTGAATTATTGGTTTGTTTAATTTCATTAGTGTGGTTCGAAACATTTGGTTGCGCTGGTTTGAATCGTTTTGAAAAAGACTGTATATATAGATGCCAGGTAGTAGACTGAGTGGAAGGCCGTTAACAATATCAGTATTCGTGTCAGGCAAAGAGGTTTCATAATACCACAATAGGTAGATGACTACCTAAGATATACAAATATGAGCACTGATCCTGATGAGGTATGCGATAGCTTGGCCGGAATTGGCCGGAATTGAGGGCCGCGGCCGGAATTGTCCAACTACAGAACCTCCAAAAGTCCACCACAAAAACAATTTCAACTAAAAAAAAAATGATTTGAAAAGTCCGGAATTCCAGGATTCCAGCAAACCCACTTTTGTTTTCGTACCATCAAAAAAAGGTCGTTTGCGTTGGGCCTTTTTCTGCTGAGGTAGCCTGGTGCACGGGTGTGGTTTGCACCCATTGAATCTCAATTCCGAGGTCAAGGTCTATACACCCCATTAAACATCTTGTGAGAAATACTTACCACAGTCACCTACCCAAAAAATGTTTTTACTAACAAAGGTGTATTTCTTCCAAAAAGGTGTGTTTACCATCAAAGGTGTATTTCTCCTAAAGAGCCAGGGGCACAGTGCTGCCGAGAGATTGGTAAACGTAGGCCCAATCACCTGACGGATCGTTTATAACCCATATTGTTAGATTTCTGTGACGTCAAGTACAGTGTTTTTCAAAAGTATTCAAACCAGCGCGACAAAATGTTTCGAACCAAGAAGATGGAATGATTCAAACCTACACTAGAAAAATGTTTCAAACCAATAATTCAAAAAGTTTCATACACTCCTAAAAAGTTGTTATATACAGGATTACAAGGAACCAAATTAAGTTCCGTCTGATTTGACCCTTGATTGGTATTGCAAGACTCCCAAAAGTACATATAAGGCAATCGCCCAGATTTAAGATTTCTGATTTCAGAATATTAAATTCTAATGAAAATTGGTTTGAAACATTATGTCATTTGGTTTGAAAGACTGTTAGAAGGGATACCAAACATTTAGAATTATTGGTTTGTTTAATTTCGCCAGTGTGGTTCGAAACATTTTGTCGCGCTGGTTTGAATAGTTTTGAATAGTTTTGAAAAACACTGTAACCTGCTCATAACTATCCACTAGTCTGCATACAAGGTATCTGCTGTTGGGCGTTAGAGATAACGGTGTCGTAGTCAGGAACAGTCATGTCGTTGTTGGCTATTAACTCCAAGAGATATGGAGCATCAGTAGTCATTGTTGTTTCTTTGGAATGGTTAAGATGTGTTACTGATCTATACTAGAAGTCTGTAGTATTCAGGTCAATGATGATACCGCTCAACCAAGAGCGAATTCTCCTCTATATAAACATTTCCATGCTGGCCTACTTCTTCCTGCACCGGAATTGTTAATACATTGTCTCTGAGGCAAACCTGACTCCTTTTAACGACAAGACAGTGATGTAATGCTGCCCTTCAATAATAAGTTATGTACTGCATAAACCGTCTTGCCTGCACACACGGGGCCGCGCATCTTGCATATTCAACATTTGCGAAGTATCTTGACTCCATACATGCTAAGTACTGGTTGACAAGATTTCAAAGAGAAAAGTCATAAATTTGTCGATTAGCACAGTATAAAAGAATGGATTTGCCGACCTGAAATACGCAGCTATTTGAATATTTGTCTAATCTTAAAATTAGACACGTGGAACATTCTAATTTTTGAAGATTTTGAAGTTGTAATTTTGTAAACTTCAGCTGCGTGAAATCATAATTTTGTTAATTGAACAATGGCGATTTAGTCTACTTTTCCCATTTCCTGGAGCCTTTATTCGCACCTTACTTTAGTCGGATTTTGGTTTTTTCTGGAAAATCGTAGATTGGGAAGTCTGAATTTTAAATATTTGGAAATATATCGAATTTGTTAAAGTTAAGGATTTCGTAAAATTGTAGTGTTTTGGTGCATGTGCTCGTAAAATTGTAGTGTTTTGGTGCATGTGCTCGTAAAATTGTAGTGTTTTGGTGCATGTTGTCGTAAAATTGTACTTTTTTGATGCACATTCGCGTAAAATTGTAGTTTCTTAATGTACCTTCTCGTAAAATTGTTTAATTTCAATGCATGTTCTCGTAAAATTGTAGTTTATTAATGTACATTCTCGTAAAATTGTAGTTTTTTAATGTACAATCTCGTAAAATTGTAGTTTTCTAATGTACAATCTCGTAAAATTGTAGTTTTTAGATGTATCTTCTCGTAAAATTGTAGTTTTTTAATGTACAATCTCGTAAAATTGTAGTTTTCTAATGTACAATCTCGTAAAATTGTAGTTTTTAGATGTATCTTCTCGTAAAATTGTAGTTTTTTAATGTACATTCTCGTAAAATTGTAGTTTGTTAATGCATCGTCTCGTAAAATTGTAGAATTTCAATGCATGTTGTCGTAAAATTGTAGTTTTTTGATGCACATTCTCGTAAAAGTGTAGTTTTTTAATATACAATCTCGTAAAATCGTACAATTCGAATGGATAATCTCGTAAAATTGTTTAATTTCAATGCATGTTCTCGTAAAATTGTAGTTTATTAATGTACATTCTCGTAAAATTGTAGTTGCTTGATGTACATTTTCGTATAATTGTAGTTTTTTAATGCATCGTGTCGTAAAATTGTAGAATTTCAATGCATGTTCTCGTAAAATTGTAGTTTGTTAATGTATATTCTCGTAAAATTGTATTTTTTTGATGCATGTTCTCGTAAAATTGTAGTTTTCTAATGCATCGTGTCGTAAAATTGTAGAATTTCAATGCATGTTCTCGTAAAATTGTAGTTTTTTAATGTATATTCTCGTAAAATTCTATTTTTTTGATGCATGTTCTCGTAAAATTGTAGTTTTCTAATGCATCGTATCGTAAAATTGTAGTTTTTTGATGTACATTCTCGTAAAAGTGTAGTTTTTTGATGTACATTCTCGTAAAAGTGTAGTTTTTGGATGTACATTCTCGTAAAAGTGTAGTTTTTTGATGTACATTCTCGTAAAAGTGTAGTTTTTGGATGTACATTCTCGTAAAATTGTAGTTTTTTAATGTACATTCTCGTAAAATTGTAGTTTTTTAATGCATCGTCTCGTAAAATTGTAGTTTTTTAATGTATATTCTCGTAAAAGTGTATTTTTTTAATGTACATTCTCGTAAAATTGTAGTTTTCTAATGCATCATATCGTAAAATTGTAGTTTTTTAATGTATCTTCTCGTAAAATTGTAGTTTTTTAATGTACAATCTCGTAAAATTATAGAATTTCAATGCATGTTCTCGTAAAATTGTAGTTTTTTGATGTACATTCTCGTAAAATTGTAGTTTTTTGATGTACATTCTCGTAAAATTGTAGAATTTCAATGCATGTTCTCGTAAAATTGTAGTTTTTTGATGTACATTCTCGTAAAATTGTAGTTTTTTGATGTACATTCTCGTAAAATTGTAGTTTTTAATGTACATTCTCGTAAAATTGTAGTTTTTTAATGCATCGTCTCTTAAAATTGTAGAATTTCAATGCATCGTCTCGTAAAATTGTAGAATTTTAATGCATGTTCTCGTAAAATTATAGAATTTCAATGAATGTTCTCGTAAAATTGTAGTTTGTTAAAGTAAAAGCTCGTAAAATTGTAGTTTTTTAATGTATATTCTCGTAAAATTGTATTTTTTTGATGCATGTTCTCGTAAAATTGTAGTTTTCTAATGCATCGTATCGTAAAATTGTAATTTTTTAATGTACATTCTCGTAAAATTGTAGTTTTTTGATGTACATTCTCGTAAAATTGTAGTTTTTTAATGCATCGTCTCGTAAAATTGTAGAATTTCAATGCATCGTCTCGTAAAATTGTAGTTTTTTAATGCATCGACTCGTATAATTGTAGTTTTGTAACGTATCTTCGCGTAAAATTGTAGTTTTTTAATGTATATTCTCGTAAAATTGTAGAATTTGAATGTATCTTCTCGTAAAATTGTAGAATTTCAATGCATGTTGTCGTAAAATTGTAGAATTTTAATGCATGTTGTCGTAAAATGGTAGTTTTGTGAGGCATAATTTCGTAAAATTGTTCTTTTTTGATGCATGTTCTCGTAAAATTGTAGTTTATTAATGTACAATCTCGTAAAATTGTAGTTTTTTGATGCACAATCTCGTAAAATTGTAGTTTTTTGATGCATGTTCTCGTAAAATTTTACTTTTTTCATGCACATTCTCGTAAAATTAAAGTTTTTTGATGTACATTTTTTATAACTGTAGATTTTTAATGTATCTTCTCGTAAAATGGTAGAATTTCAATGCATGTTGTAAAATTGTACTTTTTTGATGCACATTCTCGCAAAATTGTAGCTTTTTAATGTATCTTCTCGTAAAATTGTAGAATTTCAATGCATGTTGTCGTAAAATTGTAGTTTTTTAATGTACCTTCTCGTAAAATCGTACAATTCGAATGGATAATCTCGTAAAATTGTTTTCAATGCATAAAATTCATGATTCTCCTCTAGTAATCCTGTCTAGTACTCCTGTCAGTCCCGTCACTCCCATCACTCCCGTCAGTCTCGTATAGTACTTTGGTCTTTTAAGGTAAGTTTACATATTCCTGTGAATCAATATATACTAAAAGTTATGTTGGAAACTAGCTTCTTGTTGAAATGCTTAGAATATCTGTATGCTTGAAACTGTGGTGTACGTGTTTTTCCTAGGGGTGTACGGGTTGTTTGGCCGGTAAGATTTTGTTGAACATGTGAGATGTTCTGACCCCCGTGTGCAGGTAGGGGTTACCTATAGGGTAGCGGAATGGGACAAACGGACAAGTGTCATATGGTTCGGAGGAATGTATATGTGCAGACCGATAGTATCAACGTGGTCGTGGCGTCATGACTCATAGGTGTCATAGAGTTTCACTTCTGACAAGGGTTTAACAAGTCCGGTACAGGAGGACAAATTCAAGGGAACGTGGTATATAAAGATGGGATCGAGATAGACTACCCGTCACACTTATATTTTACTATCTAATTCCCACAAGACACATATTCTAGTCTATATAAGTCACAAGACACATATTCTGGTGTATTCAAGTCACAAGTCACATATTCTAGTCTATATAAGTCGCACAACTTAAGAATATATTGAAAAGGAATGAACACTACTATACCAGAAGTGTTAACACTCTTAAGAAGAAACAAAATAGGTGTTCCAATTTATTCCAGTATTTATTGACATTCTCAACCGATTTTTAGTCAAAGTTAATCTATGGGGAATGTATTGGATCATGAGAAATCAGTACATCCGAGATGTATTGCATATTACACGGGACTGCATATTAAACTTCACTGCATGTAAGCAAAACAGATGAAACAGTGAATGGTTCATAATATGCCGAAATAGTTTAATGATGGTCGACACCCCGTATTAGGAGGTTGGGTGGCCATTGACAAGCACTAAGGAAACATAAAAGAACTTACTCTCATGAATCATAGAGCCAGGTCAGTCTGAGAACAGTGCGTTCAGGAGATTGTTAGTATAATATAGATATAGATACCGATAAGAATAGAAATCACTGAAATGCAGATTCGAGTTCCACAACTATATGGTGTCATTGGAAACTATGATGGCATTGGAAACTATGATGGCATTGGTTCCCAGTGACACAACCACTCCAATTGATGGACATAAGAATTGCTGAAGTTCAACAGATGAAACAGTGATATGCAGGAATACACCAAGAATGAATGACGTCCCACAATAAAGTAAGAGGGCTGTAACACTAGAACAAATAGAACAAGAGACGAAGTTGTGATTATGAGAGTTCCTAGTATATTTGAGATACATACCCATTTCAGTTTATGCGTTAGTATATGACAAAGCGCAACATTATATACTTTTTACAACTTCGGGTAACCCTTGAGGGATTTCCTGAAACTGCAGATGTTTGGGATATGAAACATTGTGGATCTAATTGGAGTACTCAATGGAGCATACATACATCATGAACTAACTTACACGAACATGAGCACCCGGTATGCTAGTCTTCATGAATACTCCCTGTCTCCCTTCTATAAGTGGTAAGGGTTCTATTCTTAAGCTGACCCAAACTGTGCCTGTTAGTGAATTCACTAAACTAGAGTATATGAAATGAAATCACCGGCCAAAGACTGGGGGATCTAGAAGGTTACATTCTACAAAGCAATCCAAGACTATAAGTGTTAGTTCTGTGGATGCACCAGTTAGTTAATTTTCATTGATATATCGATATATATATATATATATATAAGCCTGTCACTGCTGTTGAAGAGATCAAGACTAAAGTTGGCTAGGCTCATTTGCCGTATTTGGCTGCATCTCTCTGTGCATTGGCAGCATGGCCTTTGGAGTTGGCCAAATCTTGTGCAAGCCGCTCGTGGTTAGTGTTGGCCCGGTTCAAGTTATTTTGGGCATTGGCCACGTGTCTTTGGGAGTTCTTGGCATTTTCTTGGATTTCGGACATTTGAGGCTTGCGTGAGGTGAGGGGGGGCAAGAGATGTTAATGAGCTCTGGTCAACTGGGAAAGAGGGCGGCTTAAATAGACTAGCTTTTTGGCCAGACCGTTCCATTCCAGATAATACCTTTTGGCCAGACCGTTCCATTCCAGGTTATTCCAAATTTCCCTCCCCAAAATGTCAGTTGGAAGACGGCCTTCAACCAATAGAAGCATAGACAATGGCTGGCAATAACTTGTGGTTTCTGCCAATGAGAATGTAGATAATGGTTGAATAGACTCATAGTGTTTCGCCACTGAAACCTATTCCAGCCCAGTATTCTATCTAGCCACCTTCAACCTAGTCCAATCTTCGTTCTTTCCAGGCATCAACCTATTCAATCCTTATTCTTAATGACGACTTCTCCCTCTCCAATCAACCATATTGGACATATCGACTCATTTGAGCTTCGGTCTGAATCAATAGGAATGTTCGGGGTGACTGCACACAATTTCACTTCTGGAAACGGAAGGATTAGGCGAACCCCTTAAATCCATGCCTTGTAATTCTCCGTATTTGGTCAATATAACCCCGTAAATGCATAGCCTAAAATGGATCACCAAAAATAGTTCCAAAAGTAGTTCACCGTAAATTGACCAAACAATACACCAGCTCGAATGCTTCTACCACTCGTACTGCTTATTTGGAATTCTCAGGGAGTCCACTGGGCCATGTCTCGTTGAAGTGGTCGCCCAATTGGCTCTGGAACTCCTTGTACAACTTCTCGTCTCCACCATTACTCTTCACATCACTATAGTTCTTCAATGCAGACATCAACTCGTCCACAGTGGAAACTCCCAACACCACGGAGTAGCGGCGGTCCCACTTCAAGAGCCCATTCTCCTCCTTTTCATCCGAGAACAACGAGTGGCGAATCGCATACCTTGTGGCCAATTCCGCAAGCTCCACGCCATCATCCTTGAACTTCTGGGCTACCGAGTCCACCTTTTCCCGTAGCTTCTCATGTGCAGGATGGAAATCGTGGGTCTTTCCCGACCGGAGCAACGACATGCTGAGAATGGAGCCATTCATCAACTTGCGGACCCCAGCATCCTGGAAGAACTGATCCCCAATTTCAAACAACCGTGTGTTCTGGAGACACCCGTGGCAGTAGGAAAGAATCGCATCCAACGGCCCGATGTCGGAGAAATACTGGTCATTACACTTCTTGGCCACGCGCAAGAGGAAGTCCACAGGGTAACCAGAAATTCCAAAGTTGCGAATGATTCCTTCATCCTTCAACTGCCGCAACTCCTTGAGTGCTTCATACACATCTTCTTCCTTAACAAACTCCACGTCGTGCATATACACCACATCCAAGTAGGAGGCATGAAGTCTTTGAATCGACCGCACCACCGATTTCCGCACCCATGACCGTGAGTAGTCAAACTCGTCTTCGGCTATACGCCCAGCCTTGGTGCATATAAAATACCGTTCGCGTGGCCACTCCTTCGTGATCTGCTGGAGCGCTTGGCCAATCAACACTTCGGATTGGCCATAGTAGGGCGACGTGTCCAACGCAATGAGGCCTTTTTCGAAGGCAAGGCTAAGGATTTCCTTAATGGGGAGCGACTCGGGATCTTCCGTGTACTGAGTATTGAACACGGTGCCGCCGATCATGAGAGGGGGGAGTTTCTCGAGGGAATAGGGAGGTTGGTGGGGCTGTACAAAGTCTTGGTCCGCCATATTAATTGTTGTCGTGGTTAGGTTGTGGTTCAGGTTTTAATTGGTTTAATAAATTGATTGGTTCAAATGTGGGATTGTGGTTCAATTGATTCACTGTTTGAATTGTGTTTGAATTGTGTTTGAATTATGTTTCAATTGTGTTTCAATTGTGTTGCAGATGTTCCAGCAAATTGTCTTGTATTTTGCTGCTTCACTGCTCAATTGTGTGTCGTTTCAATTGTGTCAGTTATTGATGTGGATAACGAGGAATCACTGTTGCTTTATAAATGGTGGCGGCGTGCGGTCGAAGAGTGCACAATGTAGTCCGAACCCGTGCACCAACTCCGTCCTACGTCGCATTACTCCTAACGGCCACAAAAAGATAGCAATTTAGATGAATTCCTTGTTAGGAAACGAATGCCTATTAGGATACTGAGATGTTAGGTATCCCGGTCGGGTAACTCTTGCATATAACGTACATATGTTTCATGTATATGCAGGGTTGCATACACCCAGTGTATATAACAGCGAGGTTTTCCTCCCCTTGGATTAACCAGGGAGTTCCTCGTCTATTCTAAGTTCAATACATACCATGATAAACTATACGACGTAAGGAATACGTTCGGCATATAAGATTAACAGCTTGCGAGTTCTGTTAAGTCCTTACATTGCTCTTTGGAATTTCGAAAATGAACCTTCTTATATACAGAGATCCAATATACAGAGATCCAATATACGGAGATCCAATACACAGAAATCCGTCATACAGAAATCCCTACACCACTGATGTCTGTCTGTATACACTCCTCCACACCGAGCATGCCTGACATATTGCTGATCAGTATACACATCATAAGTTGGGTATAATCTGACATATACTGTGAAGGTTCAGATGATACTGATCAGATCATCCAGAGGGTTTTTTTTCTTATATCAAGTCTGTTATATGCAGTGTTAAGTATCCCAATCTGCAGTACTGGTCACCTGACTAACTTTACTTTGCATATCAGCCAACCTAGTCTGAAAATGAAAGTATAGTGAAAATGAAAGTATAGTGAAAATGGAAGTCTACTGAAAATGGAAATCTAGTGAAAATGGAAATCTAGTGAAAATGGAAATCTAGTGAAAGTGAAAGTTTAGTGAAAATGAAAGTCTACTGAACATGGAAGTCCACTGAAAATGAAGGTCTACTAAAAATGAAGGTCTACTAAAAATGAAAGTCTACTGTTTTTCGTTTTTTTTTTTCCATTTCTTCATTTCATTCATCTTTGTTCATGTTAAATCGCTTTGTATAGCGTGTCAACTTTATCTATAGGGAAGGAAAAATGCTATTTTTCTCTTTATTGTTAAAATTGACCGATGTATCATCGCGACCATGATGGGAGTCAGAACAATCAACTAAATTATGGACTTGGAGTCGATGAAATTGCATAAAAGTGATCAATGTAATAGGAATGTGGTGATGTCGACTTATAACAAAGTAATGGTTGAGATTACACGACGGTCAAAAATAAAGCAAGAAGCTGGGAAGGTATGAGTCGCAATAGTGATGAGTACCTAAGAGTGAAAGATTACTAAGAGTGAAAGATTACTAAGAGTGAAAGATTACTAAGAGTGAAAGATTACTAAGAGTGAAAGATACCTAAGAGTGAAAGATTACTAAGAGTGAAAGATTACTAAGAGTGAAAGATTACTAAGAGTGAAAGATTACTAAGAGTGAAAGATTACTAAGAGTGAAAGATTACTAAGAGTGAAAGATTACTAAGAGTGAAAGATTACTAAGAGTGAAAGATTACTAAGAGTGAAAGATTACTAAGAGTGAAAGATTACTAAGAGTGAAAGATTACTAAGAGTGAAAGATTACTAAGAGTGAAAGATTACTAAGAGTGAAAGATTACTAAGAGTGAAAGATTACTAAGAGTGAAAGATTACTAAGAGTGAAAGATTACTAAGAGTGAAAGATTACTAAGAGTGAAAGATTACTAAGAGTGAAAGATTACTAAGAGTGAAAGATTACTAAGAGTGAAAGATTACTAAGAGTGAAAGATTACTAAGAGTGAAAGATTACTAAGAGTGAAAGATTACTAAGAGTGAAAGATTACTAAGAGTGAAAGATTACTAAGAGTGAAAGATTACTAAGAGTGAAAGATTACTAAGAGTGAAAGATTACTAAGAGTGAAAGATTACTAAGAGTGAAAGATTACTAAGAGTGAAAGATTACTAAGAGTGAAAGATTACTAAGAGTGAAAAACTACTAAGAGTGAAAAACTAATGACTTGACTATAAATCGAATTGTCTGATGAATCCCAGCAAAATCAGGAGTATGTGAGGGCTTAATGCATACACTTAATGCATACACTATCTGCTACATTGGGAACAAACTTGGCATTGAGGTTGGTGGTTACTCCTCCAGTGATTAAAAGTGGTAGAACGTTCATCACATCATGTTGGGCTGCATGGATCCCACCCGCAGGATTGAGGTTCTTGGTCTTGATGATTTCAAGGGCCTGGTTGGGGATATTGAACCAGAAACTCGTGGAACGGAGCACCACGAGTAGGTTCTTAACCTTCATGGCCTCCAAGATCTCTCCCTTGCAGTTGACCTTGAGGTAGCCAAAAACAATGATGGTGGTTTGGATTTTGCCGTTGAAAACGGACAAGTCTAGCTTATGGTCCGGCACATAGAGATGCGTGACTAATTCGATCTCCAACGGGTCTACATCCGAAAAGTCGCTCTGCTGGGTGGTCCACAATACCTGCATGAACCACCTTGAAGTACCAACCCCTCCGAGTTGAACTACTTCCCCAACTACAAGTACGAGAATTCCTGGTGGTGGAAGAAAATACCTCCTTAATATAGAGTGAAACTGATCCGCAGCTTCTTCACTTCTTCTATGATGGTTTTCTTTTCATGTGTGATGTCAACCACCGCATACATGTTCTACACAATAGCTCTCAGGGATAACTTTTCCAAGGGTCATGGCAAGTAGTTTGGGTTGGTGTGCCACTCGCCATAGTCATCGATGCAAAGCTTTTTCTTTATCAATATCCAGGACTTTTACAATATCCAGGACTTTTGCACTTGTTACGTCGACATTACTGGATGCAAAACAAAACTTGTGGAGTTGTGGGTTCTAGTGTGGTTGTGAGTTCTAGTGTGGTTGTGAGTTCTAGTGGGGCTTTAGTGGGGTTCTAAATCAGCTCACGTGTAACTCCTCAAGTATTGACCTATCTTGATGAGACTATGAACTTTATCAATGATGCTCAATATACTACACTGGGCTACAGACCTTGGTTATTGAAAGGACCTCCTGATGTACCTACTATAAATGTTCAAATGGTGTTAAGTCAACTACAGGTTATGAGCTTACAGGATTATAAAGCGATTCTCCCCATTCAGCTTGGTCCTAGCTCTGGTTTACGGACTCCTGAGCTTTACTATTTGGTAATCGAATACCTTTCCCACGTGTTTGAAATTCATGAGCTCTACTGTCAGACCACCCTTGAGGGCTTTACTGGAATCTTTATTGGTTCAGCTACAGAAATTCTTGGATTTTTATTGGTTCAGGTACACAAATTACTGGAATTGTAATTGGTTCAGTTGCAGAAATTCGTGAATTTTTATTGGTTCAGCTACACAAATTACTGAAACCTTTATTGGTTCAGTTACAGAAATTACAGGTTTACAAAATTTATTGGATCAGCAATTTACCAAAATTGTTTCCCTTTGTTATCCCAATGCAACTTCTTATGGGTCCAACCAGTTTTCGAAGTCACATTGATACTGTGCTTGTCCCAGGCTAATTAAAGGCGGAACTTGATGCGTGTACATACTCCTACGGTACCGCTCATCGTGATCATTATTTCCGGGCAAATCTGGGTTATATGGGTAATATCTTACCCTTCCTCAAATTCTTGATTACGTATGGTTTTCACCGTGAACTGATTTGTTCCACTATTCTTTCTATCTTATCTCCGAGAATATCTGCCGGCTTACAGGAATCCTTCTACAAACGCTTCAGTGTCCTTATTTGTGGAGGTGGTTCCCTAGTTAAGGATTTTGATGAATTTCTCCAAATTGTCAGATTAAATGGCATTCCTTGGGTGATTCTTGTTTGAAGAAACATTCCCAAACTAGAGATCAAGATTGCTCTCTGGAGACTCGTGTGGGGACTCATCCTCCACTAATAATAAAGCGAATAACCTTTCTTCCAACAAAACACAGGCTACTTCGTTCTACCATGACATTTGACCAGTGGTTCATTAGTCATAGGAATATGATTAAAGTCATAAAACTGAGGATGATCGATATGGTTAAAAGTTCAATTGATGTAATCACTATAGATACAAAACTGGTGTGGGCAGCTTACTATTGATGATGAAACAATTACTTATAAAAGTGGGATTTGTGAAGAACTAAATCAATTTTGATGAGTCATGATTTATTATTGAATTGGAATCTTGTGGTGTACGGGTTTATCTTAAAGAAAGACTCAATGAATTTATAAAGGAGAGATTACTGAATACTGATAGTGATGGTGGATGCTAGCTTTATGGGGAATAACATGTATGAGGTCAGAGGTATTAGAGGGTACGTGGGAAGTGAATGGATGAGATGTATAGTTGAGGTGAGATACTTACAGTGTCAGAAGTGTTCAATGTCAGAAGTATGCGAGTGAAGGAATGAGGCAGAGTGCAAACTACTCTATACTAGTAGCTGTCTCGGCTGATGTAGCGAGTTTATTAAAGTCAATTAAGGCCCCATTAAAATCTGGAACCTAAGGAATATCATTGAATGAAGAAGTCATTTTAAGCATCACAGGACTCTAATAAAGATGAATCGAGGAGTAAGCTTGGATCTGGGTCCGAATTTGGGTTTGAATCTGGACCTGAACCCTGGTCCTGGCTGTGAACCCTGGTCCTGGCTGTGAACCCTGGTCCTGGTTGTAAGCCCTGGCCCTGGATGTTAGACCTGGCCGGTTATGACCTCACTTCACCAACCATCATCTTATCCCAATGATGTAATACCTCCATCAGATTGCACTTCCTTGAGTACAACCATGGTAACCGTATTTGGAAAGTGACCATAATAAAAAAGTGACTCCACCTTTCTCTAGCAGGTTAGATCAAAACCATCAATTATCATAATGTGGAACTAGAACTTCTTCTGCTGGTCTAATCTTGTAGTTCAAAAAACTGAGTCTCCCTCAACCACATAATTATAAGGAACTAACCCAACAGAGCCCCGAGCTGGCCCACAGTTTTCCCCCAACTCACACACGTACCAATTATCTTCCTGTTTATGGATAACGTACATATGCCAGCCTTTCAGGAAAGTGAGCTCGCCTGCTTCTCTGCACCGGTAGCTGTGCTTGGCCACGGCTTTGGTCACGTACTTGCGGCGTGTCACAGGGGACACTTTATCCACTATAGCCTGGAGGTTCATATAAGACTTGGTGGGCGACTGCAGAATAGAACGAGGTCTTGGCACTCCAGAAGATCCATTGGGTCCAGCACCACTAGGACCTGAGAATCCATTAGGACTTGTATGTGCAGCACCATTACCAGCACCATTACCAACACCAGTACTAGTACTAGTACCAGTTGGGTTCTTGCGGATCACAGTTTGGAGCAGATCTGCATCAAGCAGGTCCAAAGTAGAGCCACTTTGAAGCGCCAGTCTATGGTTGACCTTACCAGAGGGGAACGACATACGTTGGGTACGTCTTGACTCGGCTGTAGGCAGCATGGGCAGAGGGTCCATGGTATTATGGTTTTGGGCGTGGTTTTGGGCTTGTATTTCAGCTGGGGGGATTTGAGACCCTGGGTCCACAGTATGGCGACGGCTCCTTGTTTCAAAATTAATCGACCCGTATCTCGTGGCTGTCTCGTGCATATCATCCACATAATCAGAAGGAGGAAACCTCGTGGCTCCATTCAACGTATCCATAGAGTCCATTGCATCCATTGGATTCTTTGGGTGCTGGTCTTTCTGTGACCGGCGTACAGACCGTCTGAACCGGTCAATGTCGCCGTCTCCACCTGCATTCAAATCCTGCAACGCCTGGGCAATGAAGTCGATGGAGAAATCCTTGGCAATGGGCACAGTTGGTTTGGGGTGGTTTTGGGGAGTCTGCGAAATGTAGAACTCCAGCAAATCCTTCAGCCGACGGTTGATTTCTTTCTGCACATCTGTGGGAGGATTAACTCTAGGCAGAGCCCAACTGCGGCGAATGCCAGAGTGTTGGTTCAGTGGGTGTTTCGAGTTGGTAGCATGAGAATAAGTAGTGGTATTGGAGTAATCTGACAGACCATTGGAGTTTTTCATGCGTGCATCAAAAACATCGTTTTCCGTTCCGGTAGTATAGTTGCTGATATGTGAGGGCATCTTCTGTAGAGGTTTAGCCTCTGGACTTACCAGAAGAACATTCTGGGCAACCTGTACATTTTGAGCCATTTGGTTATGATCTTGAGCCATGTGGTTATGATTCTGAGCATTCAGATGATGTTTTTGCCCATGGGTGGGAGAATACTCAAAGTCTCCATGGGGTTCAGAGTCAGGCACTAGAAAGTTGGTTTCCAACTTCAGATGGCCAATGGCAGGAAGTTGTTTGTTGAGATCTGCATACAGAACAGGCAGATGGGGCAGGGGTTGGGATTTTTGGGGCAGTTTCAGTGGACTTTGAGTATTATGAGGCAGTTTTAGTGGACTTTGAGGGTTTTGGGGCAGTTTGGTAGGACTTGCTCCATCAAAAGCCCTTGTTTTCAAACCCGAAGGTGTGGAAAACGTCCGGGATAAAATGGCTGAGTAATCTGGATCCTTGAATTGAGCCTGGTGCGCCTTAGGACCCATTCTGCCATCGTTATCATCGTCTAGTCCATCCATAAACTCCACAAACAGAGGAGGCTCGTAGATCTGGTTCCCCGTACCATAAGTGTCAGCAAAGTCATAAGTATCTGCGGGAGCAGCCACGCGAGCAAAACAAGAGCGGGCATTATCAATGGCCAGGTCCCAATCCACACATAACGTGGCCACGTGGTTGCAGAAGGAGAACATGTTCAACTTGCATATATGAATACGTTCTATCTCCAATTGGTAGATATTCAGAAGAGCAATGGACCAGTCAGTGGTCCAGATATCACAGATATCTCCATATGTCTTGACAGCAGTGAAATAAGCGGACCGTAAGGATTCATGCTGAGCCTGTAACTTATTCAACTTGGATGCACTCTTCTCCATCTCCTTCCCACATGTGGTCTGGCACATCAACGTCAAGGTCTTGATCTGACTACAGTTGGCCCGATACTTCTCCTTACACAGAAGAAACTGTTTCTCAAGGTCCTTCCGCCGTGCATGTAGCTTCAGCATATGGCTCTCGATCTTGGCCACGTTCTTCAGGTACATCTGGTGGAAGTTGCGGAGCTTATCGTAGTTCTGTTGGGAGGTACGAGCCACGAGCTTGTCCTGGTGGGCCACCATGTTTCTTCCCTCGGCCACAAGCGTGTCTAGGGCCACTTTCAACGTGCCATTTTCCGCCAGCCCGAGTTGCTGATGTGAATAGAACTTGTCCATGCGCTTGTTGAAGTCGGCCTCAAGGTGCGCTTTTTCTCGGAGAAACGCCAAGATCTCTTCGAGCGTCTGGAGGGAGTTCTTGATGCGGGCCTGGATCGCGAGGTAGCCGGAGTCGCCTTTGCCCCAGAACAGGTTGACAAACGATTTCTCCACTTGTGTCATGATGATTGATTGAGTAAGGGAGTAGATGAATAAAATAAGAAATGAATAAATGGAAACGAATCAATAGATGAAAAATATAAGGTTGGGATGGAATGGAACAAATTGGGATGATAAATTAGTTAGACTAGATTGGAGTAGTATTAGGCGTGGTGGATGCTGTTTGGATGCTTGCGGTAGTAATGAGATGTTGATGGAGTATCAATATCTGGTTCAGATGTGTTTCAGTGTGTTTCAGTGTGTTTCAGTGTGTTTCAGTGTGTTTCAGTGTGTTTCAGATGTGTTTCAGGAAGTCTATGGTCCTGTTTCAGTGTGTTTCAGGAAGTCTATGGTCCTGTTTTAGTGTGTTTCAGGAAGTCTATGGTCCTGTTTGAGTATGTTGAGTGTAATTCAAGTTCAGTGTGGTTCAGTATGATTCAGTTTCAGTATGGTTCAATATGATTCAAGTGAGCAAGTGAGCAAGTGGACAAGAAGATATAAGAGGGTTTAAGGGTTCAGGGGTCTGTGGTTAGAGATGCCTGGAAGTCTCTGCAGGATGAATGAAGTGTCGGCAAACGGGGACTTGAGGTGTTGTAATTTCTATGTTTACATCTTTCCTCTTTGGGGGTGTTCTGCGCGCACTGGAAACCGCTGCGACATGTACCCTGACGCATGGTACCTCCGTACATCCTACATTAAAGATCCGTACAACACCTCCATAGATCCGCACAACACACCATACAGATTCCACCAGACCATACAGATTCCACCAGACCATACAGATTCCACCAGACCATACAAATTCCACCAGACCATACCGATTGGTACACCATTACCAGATCTATGAGATCAAGTGTAGAATAGTATGCATTATTAATTCTGCTAGTCTGATTATATTATATAAAACTACCGATAATTGTATATAAATTTGGGAGTCCAACAATTCCCATATTGCATAATTATGACTTGATAGTTATTAAGTCTAGGAATTTATTTTTTTATTAAACATCAACAGTTTTGAGAACCACAAATTTATGAAAAATCTTCCGACTAAAATCTTTAATTTTAATAGTGAAATGTGCAAAATCACGAGGAAAAGTAGAAAATCACGAGTAGAAACCACAAAATTATGAGGAAAATCCACAGATTCAAGAGACTTTTCTGGAAAATTACAAGTAATTTGGTAATTTCTCGTGAAGAATACACGAAATTACGCAATAGAAGTGAACGGTCGCTATGGAGGTAAACAGTCATACTCTATAGAAGTAAATGATCTTACGGTATAGAAGTGAACGGTCGCTATGGAAGTAAATGATCATAAGTACTACAATGCCGCTGAAATTGGACCAGACAAAATCCCTTAGCACCCCAATACTAATTATCGCCCATATTTATACATATATATAGATAAACCTTTTACACTTACCCTTTATGTTCCCTCCTGTTATGTTCTTTAAATACATTTATGCCTAAACTCTTATATTCGTTGATGATTCCTCAAAGAGAAGAACCGAAAAACTCTCCACCAGAACAATGGTAAGGATTGTTCTGGAATATTCGAAAGGGGCCATCTATGCACGAAGTGCTCTAATGGCCAAACACCGTATCACCATTGTAACAATCGGACTGAGAGGCTTCATAATACCTTCCTAGGTAGGGCCCTGCCTATGGTGGATCTAACTCCTCCCCCTATTTAACCATTATATCATCTCGTCATACTAACCTATCCTTTTATATCAATAATAACCTGGATGAAGTTCAAGAAAACGACCTGGACTCATCATCCGTATGACTACGTTCAATAATAAATTATTCCATCTGGGAAATGATCTCCAACACATATTTCGAACGTCTAGTTGTCCTCTTTGTGCTATCCCTTACTCTACTGTAATCTTGGGGATAAGGTTCGACACATTTTCTTTGAATGCTCCATCGCTCAAATCATTTGGGAAGACTGCAAGATGTCAGGCAACTGCTTCGATCCAATACGCTGTTGAAAACCCTGATTCTGATTTCAAAAAGCTTGATTTCTATTACTATTATATCACGACTCTTTACATTTATTGAAAACCAACAAAATGCCGGATTGATATTGAAGCTCCTGTCAACAAGCACCTAGCGTGTACGGAGTCAGAGTACTTCGTAGATGTGTTATATGCAGACCAGTGATGCACTGTGTGCAGGTCCCCAGTGGGTGAAAACTCTTCACCAGCCTCGCACCGTCCAATCTACTTTTGGTCTTGTAAGGTACAACTTACATATCCCTGTATATCAATACATATACTAAAACATAGGTTGAAAGCTCCTGATACATTGACTCCATTGACTCCATTAATGCCTGATCTAACGCGCAAAAACATTTCTTACTTTAAACCATTTTACCGACCATGCTTTTAAACTTGATTTCATTAAAAAGCCTTCATAGACGGAGGTCTCAAAATTTCAACTTGTGTTTTAGTATATATTAGTATACAGGGATAAGTAAGTTGTACCTTACAAGACCGAAGTCTTAACTGAGGTGCGAGGTGGGTACTGGTACGTCACATGTCTGCATACAACATATCCACGAAGTACCCTGTATCAATTCTCGCTAGGTAGTCGTTGACACTCCCCTGAATCATGTCACTCGAGTTTCGTGATTCGTTGTTGTTTTCTTCCATGGTGATTGACCGAATGTGGTGGTTGCTGTCAAACCCTAGGCAAGGTAGATGTCTTTGGAAAGCATTGGACTGTAGGGGTTTGGTTAGAGCGTCGGCGATATCATCTTCCGTAGGGATGTATTCGACGGCAGCCTCACCCCTTTTCACCCTGTCCTGAACATGTTTTTCCTTAATGTCCACATGCTTGTTTTTGCTTTGGGTACTACCCGTTCCATTGATCGTCAATACAACTCCATTGTTGTCTTCCGAGATCTTAGGTATCTCTACCGTCGTTATCCCGAATTCCTCGAGTAAGTTGACTGTCCATATGACCTCTTTCACTGTCGCGCTTAATGCCATATATTCCGCTTCGAATGTACTTGTTGTCACCAAGCCCTGTTTCTTTGATTTCCAAAATATGGGGGTTCCATTGGCGTAGACTATGAGTCCTGTTCGAGACTTCCGGCCTTCTTCACTGGCGAATGACGCATCACTGAATGCATACAACTTCACCTTATTGTCCGGATAATTCTTCACCGTGAAGCTAATGAACCAGTCTTGTGTGTCTGTCAAATAAGCTAATATTTTCTTTAGTTGCATGAGATCTGTTTCAGTTGCTTCCTTGGTGTAGGATCCGTATTTGCTCACACTGTATGCTATGTCGGGGCGACTGATATTCGCTAACCAATTGTAAGATCCGACTAGCTCTTGATACACCTTCAATAATTTTCCGTCCAATGGTTTGTTTTCCTTGTCATGCTCGTAGACGTTCATTGGAACGCTCTGACTCTTATTTGGCACGTGTTCTTGGAATTTAGTTAGTAGATCCTGAATGAATGGTTTCTGGTGTATCCTATACCCCCCATCCACGCTTTCTATCAGGAGTCCACAGAATTCTGTAACGCCCTTTAGGTCCTTGAACTTGATCTTCGCTTTGCTTGTCACGTACTCTTTGAAATGCTCATAGTCAGCATCGGTTTCTGTTCCGACTAATAAGTCATCCACGTAGAGTACGATGATCTCGCTAGGTACTCGTTGACCCAAAACTCACTGCGCAAGCTTTCATTTCTTTAAACACTTTTGTATTCTCTCTCGAAGTTTTACTTCTTTTGAAGTTTTCTTTGATCCACATTTAGAGTCTTGTAGCCTATGAATACACTTATATATACATATATATAACATTTTTTGAAATTTTTTTTACTCCACTCCTACACGAAATCATTGTGCCTATGGATGCTTCTATGTCCAAAAAAAGACGGTGAAGGTTGATTGGAGTGTCCAAGCACTCAGAATTGAGTCCGCAACCTCTACTCCAGAGCTGCTCCTAGAAATAACTTATGAACCCTTGTCTCCACTATTGTTTGGTCACGAATAAGACTAGACAAGATGGTAAGTTGACAAGGTGGTAAGTTGACAAGGTGGTAAGTTGACAAGGTGGTAAGTTGACAAGATGGTAAGTTGACAAGATGGTAAGTTGACAAGATGGTAAGTTGACAAGATGGCAAGTTGACAATATGGCAAGTTGACAATATGGCAAGTTGACAATATGGCAAGTTGACAAAGCGACAAGTTGACAATATGGCAAGTTGACAAAGCGACAAGTTGACAAAATGACAAGATTGGCAAAGCGACAAGTTGGCAAAGCGACAAGTTGGCAAAATGGCAAGATTAGACTTAAAATATAAAAGTCTCACATTAGCCTCTACAATAGATTAAATAACATACAGTACAACAATTCTAGCAATAAAAGTACAATAAATATACATAACACTGTTAAGCAAAAACCAAGCTAACTTTCCTACTCCCATATTATTAATAGCCAGACAGGGAAGTTCATTCACTCATCCACCACGTATTATCCCGAGTCGTTGATATACTTCATGAGCTCGTTCAAGATTGACACCAACGAGAAGTAGAACGTGCAGTAGTCATTGACATCCACAAAGTTGTTTCTCAAGTCATAAACCAGATGTTCAAGAGAGGTATTCGACAAAGGAAGGATGTTCAACATACAAAAGAAGAAGTGTTGATATCATGAGGTATGACGGGGACAGAATGTCAGTGTTTTGCTGGTTCTCCAAATGCAACTTTCTCAACTGGTCGTAAAAAGGCTTATTATTAGACCTACCAAAGAAGTAAAATCGTATTTCAATGAAGGCGTGTATTGATATGATTTTGCCTTTATGATAGTGGACATGATAGTGGATATTATAGTGGATATTATAGTGGACATGATAGTGGACATGATAGTGGACATGATAGTGGACATGATAGTGGACATTATAGTGGACATTATAGTGGACATTATAGTGGACATGATAGTGGACACCAAGATGGACTAGTGAACATGATAGTGAACATGATAGTGGACATGATAGTGGACATGATAGTGGACATGATAGTGGACATGATAGTGGACATGATAGTGGACACCGAGATGGACTATTAGATTCTTGTTGTAACGTTAAATACTAAGTTATCTGAATCCGTTGATGATTCCTCAAAAGTAGGAATCTGAGCTGCTTTTTTGGTATTTTCAAGAGAAGGTGTGGCAAGTAGATGGCCGGGTAGAATGCCTTATACAATGGCCATTGTTAGTATCAGGAAGAGAGGCTTCATAATACCTCAATACGTAGAGTATTACCTATGGTGGGTCTAACATTTAGTATGGTAGTAGAGTAGAGTAGAGTATAGAGGACCCGTCGCACCTTACAGTGTTTTCCCAGTGCGACAAAATGGTTTAAACCAACGCAACAAAATGGTTTAAACCAACGCAACAAAATGGTTTAAACCAACGCAACAAAATGGTTTAAACCAACGCAACAAAATGTTTCGAACCAAACTAGCAAAATGTTTCGAACCACGCTAACAAAATGTTTCGAACCACGCTAACAAAATGTTTCGAACCACGCTAACAAAATGTTTCGAACTACAGTGTTTTTCAAAACTATTCAAACCAGTGCGACAAAACGATTTCAACCAAGAAGCCAGAATGGTTCATACCAGCGACGCAAAACGATTCAAACCACACTAGCAAAATTAAACAAACCAATACTCATACCCGTAAAAAGTTGTCGTATACATGATAACGAGTTAACCAGTTCAGTTCCGTCCGTTTCGAACCTTGTTTGGTACTGCAAAACTTCCAAATGTAGTATATATGAGGTAATCGTCCAGATTTAAGAATTCAGAATGTTGAATTATATTGAATCCTAATAAAAATTGGTGTGAAACATTATGCCATTTGGTTTGAATGGATGTGCGAAGAGATACGAAACATTTTGAATTTTTGGTTTGAATCGTTTTGTCGCGCTGGTTTGAAACATTTTGTTGCGCTGGTTTGAATAGTTTTGAAAAATACTGTATACTAACAAAATGTTTCGAACTCCACTAACAAAATTAAACAAACCAATGATTCAAAAAGTTTCGTAGCCCTTCGTACAGTGTTTCAAACCAAATGGCGTAGAAGATCCAGTCGGCTGACCTCTGTGCCTCAGCATAAGATTGGGGAATTTGGTTCGGAGAGTCGGTACGTGCTCCCACCAGTGACACCAAGAGGGGCCCTGTGGTGGGAGCTTCCCTGGGAAAGTCTCTAGGAGAATCAACATCGATATTCTGTATCTCTCTAACATCCGGGATGATATCCTCCAAGGTACGATAGACGTGACCTTGAGTCAGTCCAAGTCTGACCGTGTCATTCTTTTCAAAAGCATCACGAGGATATTCAGCCATTCTCCCTCAAGAGGTAAGAATAGCAGTAGGCGCCAGAACGGCACCAGTTAGAGATTCGTCAGAGATACTAACTGTTGTAGGATGCGTTTGGCCGAACGCAGGCTCGAAAGTATCCTCACTGTTTTTGCATTCCACCAAGGATACCATCAGATCAGGTGGTTGCTGCTTCACACCAATTTTCATTAGAATTCTATATAATTCAATATTCTGAATTTTTAAATCTGGACGATTGCCTCAAATGTACTACATCTGGGAGTCTTGTAGTACCAATCAAGGGTCAAAACGGACGGACCCTAATTGGGTTCCTTGTGTTGGAAAATAGCACCGAATAAGAGCGCGCACGGCGCCCTAGGCTTGCAGGGCACGTCTCTACTAGTTTCCCCACCCGTGGTTGTCCTGACAACCAAGGGTCAGTGAAGGCCGACTCCCATATATATAATGAGGCCTTCGCCACACCTTTCATAAGTGAACTAATCGAATATCTCTACCTAGGGAGACATACCAAGATGCCTCCCAAATCCAGACCCACCAGATCTCCTTGTACTGACATTGAGGCTCCGCCTATGTCTGAAGTAAACACATCAACTCAAGTGTTCACTTATCTTGATGAAACAATGAGATCCATATCCTACAGTCATAAGAGTTCTCTGGACCTTAAACCATGGTTGCTCTACGGGCCACCTGACGCCCCAGCATTCCTAGCTGAGCTGGAGTTAAAGAATCTACACCTTGTAATCCTGTATATAACAACTTTTTAGGAGTTATGTTTATTGGTTTGTTTAATTTTGCTAGTGTAGTTGGAATCATTCTGAGTTCTTGGTTCAAAACATTTTGTCGCGCTGATTAGAATAGTTTTGAAAAACACTGTACCTGACGTTACAGAAATCTAACGATATGGGTCTCAAACGACCCGTCCGGTGATTGAGCTTACGTTTACTGATCTCTCGGCAGCACTCCGCCCCTGCCTCTTTAGGAGAAATACACCTTTTTTGGTAAACACACCTTTGTTGGTAAATACACCTTTGTTGGTAAATAAACTTTTTGGGTAGGTGACTGTAGTAAGTATTTCTGAGAAGATGTTTAATGGAGTGTGAGGACCTTGACCTCGGAATTGAGATTCAATGGGTGCAAACCACACCCGTGCACCAGGCTACCTCAGCAGAAAAAGGCCCAACGCAAACGACCTTTTTTAATGGTACGAAAAAAAAAGTGGGTTTGCTGGAATCCTGGAATTCCGGACTTCTCAATGCAAATTTTTTTAGTTGAAATAGCTTTTGTGGTGGACTTTTGGAGGTTCTGTAGTTGGACAATTCCGGCCGCAGCCCTCAATTCCGGTCGCGGCCCTCAATTCCGGCCAATTCCAGCCAAGCTATCGCATACCTTTTCAGGATCAGTGCTCATATTTGTATATCTTAGGTAGTGATTTAACTATTGAGGTGTTATGAAACCTCTTTGCCTGACACGAACACTGATATTGTTAACAGCCTTCTACTCAGCCTCCTACCGGTCTCCTACCAGTCTCCTACCAGTCTCCTACCAGTCTCCTACCAGCCATATACAGTCTTTTTCAAAACTATTCAAACCAGCATGACAAAACATTTCGAACCACACTAGAAAAATGGTTTAAACCAATAATTCAAAAAGGTTCGTACCCCTTCGCACATCCTTTCAAACCAAATGGCATAATGTTTCACACCAACTTTCATTAAAATTCAATATAATTCTGAAAATTTAAATCTGGACGATTGCCTCAAATGTACTACATTTGGGAGTCTTGCAGTACCAATCAAGGGTCAAAACGGGCGGAACTTAACACTGTATATCAGTGTAAGTGTCAGGCATTATTGCACTGGGTCTGGAATACCCGGTCGGCATTATGCGAAGAAGCAATGGACACTAGCAGTAGGAGCAAGTATTGGAGGGGAAGATGTCGGACTCCCGATGGATCGATGGCGCCAATGTTGATGGCGTCAATGTTGATGGCGTAATGGAAGGGAAGGTAGTATCTATGCGCGCTGTTACGTGTAGCCTGAGTTACTAGACAAGATATACTAGTACCCTCTATGCTCACTCCCTCA
>NKZI01001704.1:0-36659 GCA_002370645.1 Metschnikowia sp. 00-154.1 | reverse complement strand
TGTTTCTTTGATTTCCAAAATATGGGGGTTCCATTGGCGTAGACTATGAGTCCTGTTCGAGACTTCCGGCCTTCTTCACTGGCGAGTGACGCATCACTGAATGCATACAATTTCACCTTATTGTCCGGATAATTCTTCACCGTGAAGCTAATGAACCAGTCTTGTGTGTCTCTCAAATAAGCTAATATTTTCTTTAGGTGCATGAGATCTGTTTCAGTTGCTTCCTTGGTGTAGGATCCGTATTTGCTCACACTGTATGCTATGTCGGGACGACTGATATTCGCTAACCAATTGTTAGATCCGAGTAGCTCTTGATAGACCTTCAATAATTTTCCGTCCAATGGTTTGTTTTCCTTGTCATGTTCGTAGACGTTCATTGGAATGCTCTGACTCTTATTTGGCACGTGTTCTTGGAATTTAGTTAGTAGATCCTGAATGAATGGTTTCTGGTGTATCCTATACCCCCCATCCACGCTTGCTATCAGGAGTCCACAGAATTCTCTAACGCCCTTTAGGTCCTTGAGCTTGATCTTCGCTTTGCTTGTCATGTACTCCTTGAAATGCTCATAGTCAGCATCGGTTTCTGTTCCGACTAATAAGTCATCCACGTAGAGTACGATGAACATTTTTCGTTTCCTCTTTGTATGTTTGTCCACTATTTCCTTTGTAAAACATCCTCTGTCCGATCTTGTCTTTACAAACCCGTATGCTTCGAGTTTTTCTGAGATCGTTAAATGCCATGCCCTCCCCGAGTTCTTTAGTCCATATAACGCTTTCTTGAGTTTCCACGTTTTGGTTTGGTCGATTCCCGGGATCCCTTTTGGAGATTGCACATACACTGGTTCATCTAATGCCAGGTGTAAGTATGCCGAGCTGACATCGATGTGATTGACCTTCATTCCGTGAATTATGGTAACACTTAGGAATATTCGGATACTCTCAATCAGTACCACCGGCGAGAATGTGTAGATGTTTTCAATTTCTTGTTTGAATCCTTGAGCAACGAGTCGGGCTTTAATTGTTCCATTTCCTTTCTTGTCTGATTCATCTTCTGCATAGACCCAGCGAACTCCGATGGGCGTAGTGCCGGTCGGTATGTCAATTTGAGAAATTGGTTCGAAAACGTCCATGGATTGTAGTTTCTGTATCTCGTTTGATTCTGCCTGTTTCACTGTAGGTGCTCCATATTTCCTAACAAGATTCGCACGTTGTTCCTTTACCAGTAAGTTGATACTGATTAGGCCCCCCTTCGACGTGTCGGGTCGTATTTTGTGAACCGTGTGTATGAAGTAATCCTGAAGATTCAATTTGCACATGATGGCGTTAATCGCATCCATCGTTCTCCCCAGGCGGAGTGTTCTCCGCTGGTAGATATTGGTCTGGAATTGGGAAAGCCACTTTAGAGTCTATGTACTTTCCTTATATATCAGTATTAGTCGTTATACTACAAGACCAATAAGCACAGTGAAGTATAAAGCACCACAACAATAGTTAAGTACCACACAATACTGTATGGTCATGGTATAAAATAGTGTATACTGTATGGTCGGTCATGGTATAAAATAGTGTATAGCATAATATAGTGTATACTTTAGATCATGGTATAAACTTGTAGATTTTGGATTGGATGACGACCAGTGTACATTCGCATTTTTCTTCATTTGTTCAGTCAAAGTGCAAAAAAAAAAAACGTCTAAAAAAATCGAACCCTAAAAAAAGGCTTTGACATTTCTTCTTTTTAAAATATCTTTGAATGCCTTTAATTGTCTTTGAATGTCATGTGTGATTCAAAGGTTGCTTGGATCTAATATTTACGTACCTTGACTGAGACTCAGGTTATCACTCAATGGTGCGTGAAATGCGTCATGTGATCAAGAACCTTGGTGCCAATTCTTCACCCGACAATTATTCAAAAGCCTTAATATGGTACTAATTCTCTAGCACTAGGTAGATTTTCTGTAGAGTAGATTTTCTGTAGAGTAGATTTTGCGTTCAGCCTTCAAGTACTTTACTTACATGCAGTCCCTCTTTGTGAAGAGAAGTCAGTCCATGTCCTAAGTAAACATCAGTACCTCTTCACTAATTAATATTGGTGGGTCTGATGTCGGGAGACATTTTGTTATATCCTCCCTCAGTTGATATATATTTTGAGTACTCTTATAAAATAGCAGGGGCTTGTCCTTTTGTATTGGGGTGAACCTTCACATGACCATAGTCACTCACGTGACTGCGGTTTTAGAGAAGCACCAGGTGCTGTTTTCTCAACTCTTTAGGCTCCTCTTTCAGGCTCCTCTTTCAGGCTCCTCTTTCAACCCATCTTTTCTTCCGTCCACTACTTAATAGCCTCCTAGTCAAATCATTGTCGTCATCTCTTCCACGTCATATACGTATCTCTACAGTATACACAGTGTAGTATAGAGTGTGTATAGAGTGTAGTATAGAGTGTAGTATAGAGTGTAGTATAGAGTGTAGTATAGAGTGTAGTATAGAGTGTAGTATAGAGTGTAGTATAGAGTGTAGTATAGAGTGTAGTATAGAGTGTAGTATAGAGTGTAGTATAGAGTGTAGTATAGAGTGTAGTATAGAGTGTAGTATAGAGTGTAGTATAGAGTGTAGTATAGAGTGTAGTATAGAGTGTAGTATAGAGTGTAGTATAGAGTGTAGTATAGAGTGTAGTATAGAGTGTAGTATAGAGTGTAGTATAGAGTGTAGTATAGAGTGTAGTATAGAGTGTAGTATAGAGTGTAGTATAGAGTGTAGTATAGAGTGTAGTATAGAGTGTAGTATAGAGTGTAGTATAGAGTGTAGTATAGAGTGTAGTATAGAGTGTAGTATAGAGTGTAGTATAGAGTGTAGTATAGAGTGTAGTATAGAGTGTAGTATAGAGTGTAGTATAGAGTGTAGTATAGAGTGTAGTATAGAGTGTAGTATAGAGTGTAGTATAGAGTGTAGTATAGAGTGTAGTATAGAGTGTAGTATAGAGTGTAGTATAGAGTGTAGTATAGAGTGTAGTATAGAGTGTAGTATAGAGTGTAGTATAGAGTGTAGTATAGAGTGTAGTATACAAAGTGCACCTATTGAGGTATTATGAAGCCTCTCTGCCTGATACTAACAATAAGCATTGGATAAGGGCTTCTAACCAGCCATCCACCAGCCATCCACCAGCCATCTATGCATCTATGTACATCTACCAGCCATTCACCAGCCATCATTGTACGAGGTACCAGGATGACCTGCGGCGAGCTAGAACGATGACCTCTATGTTTCTGGTGAAAAGTTATATAAGCAGCTCAGATTGCTTCCTTTGAGGAAACATTGCAAATGAACATAGTAAACAAAGTACCTGGCGTAAGAAGAATTTAACAGTGCAACAGTCAATGAATTTAGAGACAGAAATATGGACAGCAATATGGACACAGTGTAGTATAGACAGTGCAGTTAGATAGTGCAGTTAGATAGTGCAGTTAGATAGTGCAGTTAGATAGTGCAGTTAGATAGTGCAGTTAGATAGTGCAGTTAGATAGTGTAGTATAGACAGTTTAGTATAGACAGTATGGTATAGACAGTTTAGAATTCTAAGTATTATAAAAACATTAGCAGTGTTGATAATATAGAAGTATATATAATGTTAGTTCCCCTATGGACAAGTCTTTACCCATAGAGGTATTAAGAAGCCTAGGCCATCTGATCTAACAATGGTCGTTCCATAATGCCATTTCCTCAGTCACTATTACAAGGCACCAGATGGAATGAAAAGTCCGAAAAACCAGATGAAATGTCACACCCGAAAAACCAGATAGAATGTCACACCCGAAAAACCAGATGAAATGTCACACCCAAGTCACCAGATAGAATGTCACACCCAAGTCACCAGACAGAATGTGAACAGTTTTCCAGCAATCATCTATTAAAAACCAGCTAGATACGCCAATTCCACTGCCAACTAATAAAGTAATCCGATTTCCTCTTTTTGAGAAATCACCAACTAACAAAAGTTACTTAGTACATAAACGTTTCATAAGAATCTAATATATAAGCAGTACCAGTATATACACAGAATAGAAATCTACTGGTAGACCGACAATAAGATTGTCTGATTTATTATAGGAGACTGTTAATAGTGGAACAGTGTATTTATAGTACAGTATACATAGTACAGTATAGATAGTACAGTATAGATAGTACAGTATAGATAGTACAGTATAGATAGTACAGTATACATAGTACAGTATAGATAGTACAGTATACATAGTACAGTATAGATAGTACAGTATACATAGTACAGTATACATAGTACAGTATAGATAGTACAGTATACATAGTACACTAAAGATAGTACAGTATACATAGTACACTAAAGATAGTACAGTATAGATAGTACAGTATACATAGTACACTAAAGATAGTACAGTATACATAGTACACTAAAGATAGTACACTAAAGACAGTACAGTATAGATTGTCAGATCCGTCATAGGTAGCCGCCTACCTATTGAGGATTGTTTAAGCCTCTCTGCAGATATCTACCAGCCACCGACCAGCCATCTAAACAGCGCGCCTCCCTCTAAGACCTAGTATATATGCAACTCAGATTCCTCCATAAGAGGGATCATCGATGAATGAACATAGTAACTAGAGTACCTGACGTAAACCAGGGGACGTAGCCGATTTCCACTTCAAACGGGGACTTGCCCTGTAGCGATGTGGAAGGTTGAGCGTTGAGCACATATTCTCCCGCGACTAGGAGAGACGGCCAGTCTTGGTTGGAATGGATGTAAAGACGAAGATAAGTTTCAATCAATTTATTCCGGTTCTCCACGCGACCATTGGATTGTTGGTGTTGGATAACCGAAAGGTGGGAGTCCACTTTGAGAAGAGTCATGGCGGACTGGAACATATCGCTCGTAAACTGAGGTCCTCGATCGGATTGAATGGAGGCCGGGAGGCCATGGAGAGGAAAGTGGCCATAAGCGAGTATGTTGGAAATGGTTTTGGCGGAGAAATCCGTCAGCACTGGGTAGAAATGGACACGATTGGAAAACTTGTCAACAATGGTAAGTATGGCATTGACAATATAACACTATTGGCTCTCGAAGATTAGGAAAAAGTATTAATGGATGACCACCACATTGGAAATCACACCCCCAACTATAAAGAGAGTTACATCACCTTACCTAAAGGGACTTTTGACTAGTCAATAAATTTGTTAGTAGTTCAAAAGGTTATGAGCCCCTACTATACTATAGTAGAGCAATCGATGTATGAGTAAGAGTGCAGACAGATAAACCGTATATACAATATGTATATGTTAGAGAGAGTATAGAGCAAAGACAGTATAGAGTATAGACCTCATTGATTTCTCTTATTAGTGTTTTGATTGATTTCTCTCATTAGTGTCTTGATTGATTTCTCTCATTGGTGTCTTGATTGATTTCTCTCATTGGTGTCTTGATTGATTTCTCTCATTGGTGTCTTGATTGATTTCTCTCATTGGTGTGTCGTATTGGTACTCTTGGTATCTCTATCTTTCCTAAATGTGTTAAAAAAAGACACTTGCACTGTAGGCTGTAAATGGACGTGTTTAGTGTGTTTGGACTGGCCATTGATCAAAGCGAAGATCTGGTTCGTCACTAGGCTGAGGTTAGGAATCCTTGTACTTTCACCACGTAACAACTTCATACTTCATGATTATGAGCCCTTTCAATCCATTGTCTTATACACTTTAGTATCGTGTACCAGAGGAACGGTTAGAATGGTCAACACCGTAGATTAATGCCCAAGAAAAAAAACAAAGTCTGAAGCAAATAACAGTTTGGAATTCCCTTCAAATCTCCTTGACAAACTGTGCAATGCCATGACTGCAGGAAGACTAGTAGAAGACTAGTAGAAGACTAGTAGAAGACTAGTAGAAGACTAGTAGAAGACTAGTAGAAGACTAGTAGAAGACTAGAAGAAGACTAGTAGAAGACTAGTAAAAGACTAGTAGAAGACTGGTAGAAGACTGCTTGGAATGTAGGACAATAACTTGGGTAGTTCCCTATCCAAAGTGGATTTGATAAAGGCAACTGACAAACCACGAGTACCTCCATTTTAGGTTTAAGAGTATCTTCAGCGTGAAATTCATCATTGATAGATTTGGAAAGGCTGGGGACGCCTTGGGTCCACATATCCATATGTATGGAGACTGGATGCCGTATTCAAAAACTATCAGACCATACTGACGGTTTAATCTTCCTTGAATGCATCTGGCACTTCGAAGCAAAGAATCTGTAATCACGTGATTACTGGTATTGGGCCAAAGTGTAGCATCAGGAGTAGCATTAGGAGTAGCATTATGAGTAGCATTAGGAGTAGCATTCGGTATTCCTCTGATAGACATGGACTTTGAATCTCGAAATTTCCTGAATTTCAAAACCCTCACTATCACATGATCGGCTCTAAGCTTTTTGCACCTCAATCGCCTCTGATTGGCTTGAAGTATTAAGGTTTGGGGACGTTTGTTGGATTCGGTGAAGAGTTTTTGGGGGTTCGATCCAACGTACTGCATATACCAGCACGCAGTCCCATGACACGATCTAATCCTCCATCACGCCTCTGCAAAGCAAGCCCGCGTACCACTGCCGCAAACCCTCCACAGTCCTGCACCGAGCACCCTAGCCTCTCGAGCACTCTCTTGTTCCGGAGAATTCTCTTGTTCTTGAGCATTTTTGCCTATTGGCTGAGCTCCTTGTAATGGATATTCCTCGGCTTGTCATCACGCTGGACCCCTCGGGGAAACGCGTCGTCAACGGCCAGTACCGCCTTCTCCACACCATTGGCCAGGGCCAGTTTGGTAAGGTTATCTTGGCCGAGGACTTGCACGTGCTGGGCCGCCACGTGGCCATCAAGACCATCCACCGTGTGGACACCACCAAACTCATCACGAAGATATACCTTAGTCATACCACCAAGATCAAACGTGAGATCCAGATCATGAAGGAGTGCCTGCACCCCAACGTGGTCAAGTTGTACACGGTGATCGATGATCTCAAATTCGATAAGATCCTTTTGGTGCTTGAGTTCTGTGAGCTTGGCGAGATTGACTGGAAAAAGTACAACCATTATGATGAGAAGTACTATAAGGCCGCCGACAAGAAGTTGACTCTCAACAAGATCCTCCGAGATGTGGTCAATGGCTTAGAATATTTGCACTCATTCAAAAACATCATCCACCGAGATTTGAAGCCCTCCAACCTTTTGATCGACCGCAACCGCAACATCAAAATCTCCGATTTCGGCGTGTCGTTGATTTTGGAGAACAACCCCAACGACGATACCGAATTGGGCAAGAGTTTAGGAACCCCTGCGTTTTTTGCGCCCGAACTCTGTCAGTTTGTCAACAACAGGCTCTCGATGTTGGACGATAAGAACCTGCGCTCATGTAAAATCGACCTGCGCCTCGACCTCTGGTCGTTGGGCGTCACGCTCTTTTGCCTCATTTTCCATGCCTTGCCGTTTGAAGGGTTCAACGAGTTCGGCCTCTTCAAGAATATTGTCAACGGTGAGCTCTCGTTTCCTCCGGTCCGAGAATCGTCCAAGATCAAGCAAAATGATATTGATGAGCTCACCCATTTGAAGCTGCTTATCTCTTGGCTTCTCTCCAAAAAGCCCCAGGATCGACCATCCATTCCTCAAATCAAAGAGCATCCATTCACAACGTTCGATCTTGGAAAAAAAGAACGCACTGCTTTCTTGGACTTCAACAAGTCGCTCATGAAGCAGAACCCCACCGATTTTCAGCGTTCCAAGACCCACATTTCTGGCGCCAAACCTTCTGCAGCACTTGCTGGCAAGCCTGCTAAGAAAGCACCGGAAGAATCATTAACGCAGAAACTCCGAAATCTTTTCATCAGCAGGTCGCCTGAATCCACATCTGACGACTTGCCCAATCCCAATGTCGATCACTTGGGTCTGCCTACACCCAATCTTAATCGCGGGAATACACCAAACCTCCACACCGACGAGATGCCACATCCCAATCTCGATATGGAGATGCCCCATCCTTCGAATCTTGAGCATGTGGACGATCTTCTAGACCTGTACCTCGATGACTCCAGCTCGTTTGGTTCCGATGAAGATGCAGAGGTGGTAGAAACTGCAGACCTCCTTTCTTCCTTGCAGTCTCGAAGTAGTTCTGTAAAGGATAAAAGACCCCCACCACTAGAGATTTCCAACTCCAACTTCAACTCCACCTCAAACCTCAATTCCACGCCCAAGTCCAACCCCAACTTTCACTTCCCTGATAATCCGTTTGACTCCAGCTTTAAATTTGAGAGTTCGAGTGTGGAAAAACGCAGGCCCTCTTTATCGGGTCTTTCTAGCCCTAATACTCCAACACGGACAGATACTCCAACGGGACTTGGCTCGAATTGGGACCAGCCTTCCGTCACCATCGGAGCTGACTCGCCTCTGTCAATCAAATCGCTCTTCAGTCCATCCAGAAGGTTCTTTTCAAGACTCAAGAAGAAGACAGCTGAGCCCACAATTTCGGCGCTTTCAAAGCCATTAGAAACCGGCAACTATGACCTTGCTCCTCCACCTTCTTTCAACGGCAAGCCCAACCCAAAACGGAGCCTGTTGTCTAGTATGGAATCCATTGGCATAGCCTCTTTCCGAGAGTCTCGCAACAACTCCATCAGCTCACATGGAGGACTTACCAAGATCTCCAGTTCCAGCTCTTCTTTGAATCTCCATGCGTATTTGATGGAAAGTCCGGAGTTGAACTGGAAAAAAGCTCCTGAAAACGCCCATTTTCAAGATGCGGCTCTGGACCATTCCTCCGATGAGAACCCCGATGCAAATAAAACCATGACCATGGACGAGTACCTCGACCAACTCTAGAACACACATCTCCAAACTCCTCATAAGTCATTCACCTATTTTCGTCTTTTGATAGGTTGCTTAATCGAAGCATTCTCATTCCCATTATATCCGGTGAACCATATTAATTTCCGATTAACTCCGATTGACACAAATAAATCGATTAGTCCGATTGAACTAGATCTCAACCATAATATCCAATTTAATCAAATAGATCATAACAACACAGCATTCCGGAATATTTTTCTGGGACAATTGTGCCATAATTGGCAAAACCGTTGCAAATGAGTTCGTAACCATCGAAACCGATGCTGCGAGAGAAGAAAAACAGTGCAGCACCACCGGCTAATTGTGTGCAGGCCGACCATCGACTGATAAAGTGTACCGTCGCAAGTGACGTGCACGCAATAACAATATCGAGCCTGCATTGGGCTTGGCCCGTTATCAGGCCAGACCCCGGCCCCGGCGCCAGGCGGCTCTGCTTTGGTCCCAACATGATATATCCGAGGGTATTCGCGATACCGTGCCACAATTGTTGATCCATTTTCTTGGTCAGCATTCTGTACTCCGCCAGGCTAATGCATCCGTAGGCGAGTGAATGATTCTCTTGCTCCAACCGTCTGTGGTGAAAGGGCTGCTTGTCCAATTGTCCTATTGTTTATTGTCCTGCCGCATATACGGGCATTGTGAGAAAAATGAGCAATTAGTCGGTTGGAATGGGTCACGTGTGCCGTCAGGCGGGTTTCAAGGCCCACTTACTAAAAACATGAACACCCCGACAGTTTGCTCCGTCGGAACATTGCTTCCACCTTAGCATGCGCCCTATAGTCATCCCGCCTGTATGTATCGAGAATGTTTCGGCATCTGCAAGGAACGGATTGTTTACCTTTGGGTGCTTCGCGGCATTGATTTCCTGCGCGGGACTAGCATGCACTCCGATGCCCAGCGCCTATGGCTTCACAACGCTTGGTTGCTAATTAGCAGCCATGAAGCACCCAGATCCAGAACAGGCAATAATAAAGGGGAATCCATAAACTCCGCCGGAAGTTGCTTTAGTTTGCCAAGGAAAAGTTTCTGTTTCTATGTAAGAGCTTGTGCCTTGCCCCCTGAATCTTCCTGTGCCGTACCAATTGCCATGGTCATTAATTTTGCTGCCAAACATTAGAGAGGGGGCAAGGCTTCATATTTATAGGCATTTAGGCACGCTTGTGTTGGCCGTCATAGAAAAGGATCGCATGCGCTGCCATGCAATGTTGTTTCAAAATGGATGGTGTAGCATGGGTTTGGTGGTGTAGTAGGGAACTTTGCTTTGCGGAGGCTGTTTCAGGCGTCACTTGCAGAAGCCGCGTGTGACAGAAGTACGGACGCGGTCACCTAACTACGAACTAAGGCCATTATTCCTCCGAGACCCAAGTATGCAGGACCGCCAATCCTACACGGGCTCGAGAGTTTACAAACGTGGGTTTTAGTACTAGGCCATATAAGCCCCGTGTTTCATGTTGTGGGGTCCCTGTGGCAGGCCTCATGTGTAAGGTGTTTCAGGTGGCTCAAAGTAGAAGTAGGCCGCTGTAATGTGGAGGGGGAAAAAGAAAGCAGCACGTTTCGCATGCAGCATGTACTCACGCCGTCTGCAGATGTTGCAATCAAGTCCCGTCCCTTTTAGGCAGGAGGGTACCCATCCACCATAGATAATGGGGCATTTCTTTGACGCCCACTAACAGGGAGATTAGCGTCGGAACAAAGCGCCCGGGGCCATTGTAGTCGTTGCGGATATTTTTTCGCTTAAGTGGGAACACTCGCATATGCGGCTTCGCAACAGGTTTGAAACGCAAATAACACAAATAATACGCAACCTCTCTGCATAGTACAGGGAGCACTTAGTATTTAAACACTAGGCCCGCCAGATTTGCTAACCACCAGAAACTTTTACAGCTCTAGCTACTGCCCCCCTCCTTATAGACGGTCTCGCGTACCCACCCCTTCTTTTTTTACTTCTTTCTTTTTCGCCAGGCCCGGGATTCGCCCCCCTTTTCGTTCGTTTGACTTCTCCCTCCCCACACGGCCAAATTCAGGACCCTCTGTTTACTCTGTTTATGGCCAAGCCCAGGATCTTCCCACATTTCCCATTCCTTTCATTTCTACATAAGACACTTGGCTCTTCCAACCCCAGCACTAGCCACAATAGTCCAGCGGTTTCATCATCCTCTTTGGATTCCTAATTTGCCTTCATTTATTGGTTTCATTATAAGAGGTTGCGCAGGCGCGGTATAGTGCGTAAATCACATCAGTTACTCCGAGTAAACAGGAGAACACATCAGAGACAATAAGACAATAGACAATTCAAGACTAAGAAAAAAAACGTTGCCCACTCGCGTCATTCCACACTAAAAAAAGACACTTTCACTCAGCCAAAATTTCTGCCAAAAATAACCTGATCTGTTTTTTTCGATTCCCTTTGGTTTTATTTAACTCCAACAACAGACATTTCGAGACCCCTCCCTCCCTCCTTCCTTCGCAAGCAACGGCACCTTCCTACAATCAACACCAGCCCCGCTTAGAGACATTTCCCTCCCCCACATTCCATACTTCGCCACACCCAGAGCTACAAACATAGCTCATACCACCAGCCTCCTCACGATCATAGCAAGCGTCCTGTCAATGGGCTCATCGTCTAATCATTACCCGAGAATTAAAGTTGCTGCGGAAACCCTTATTTCCTTCTGTTGATCCGTCTCGTCGCGAACGCAGATCGCTTATAATTACTGAGGTTCTTGTTTATATTTGTGAGCGTCACCGTGGGATTTTTTCTCTCCCTCGCATTTATTTTTTTTTTTTTCATTTCTTCTGCTTACACTTGGCTCGCAAGCTTGATCTAGGCTTCTGCCCGCTTGCATCGTGGCACGCATCGTCCAATTGAGCATTTCGATTTCAACAATCCATTTCTCCACTCCTGCAGACCCGTCATTCCATCTTTGCCTGCATCTAGGCCCGGCCCTGCTCGTGACTCCTTTCGATCCCTGCGTTTGTGCCTAGCTTCTTTGCATTCCCTTCCCCAAGCTTTCCTTTCATTCTTGGCAGAGCTTCACTATCCATGGAGAACAGCTTGCTGCCGCCCACCCTGGGCCCTCAGCAAGATGATGCCTTGTTGAGGCCGTGCTTGAAACGCAACCCGTTGGATTCCCTAAGTTCGTTTGTCAATAGCTTTGAATTGAAGGCTGTGGGCACCAAGATCTCCCATTCTGCATCCTCCATTGGCCGTTCCATGTCCCACCGGGTGGCCCATTCGTTCCCATTGTTTCCCAGCGACGATCTGTCTGATGAGAACGATGAGAATGATGAAAACAATTCCACGCTCAATGACGAGGATTGGCTCAGCTCACCCACACAGAAGAAGCGCATCAACCATTCCAACTTAAGCACTCATACGTTGTTAGACTCGGATTGCCTCAAGGAAGAGGACAATGTCGAGTGCCAATATGAGGCCACCTCCCCAATCTGCAGAGAAGCATTTGCAAGCAATGAGCATCTACCCCAGACCCCCATCAACACGTTTGGCGTGGCCCAAGACATCATTCCTCGAATTGATGAAAACGAAATGTTCAAAATCGTGCAGGGGGAGTATTCATCACAATTCGACGAGTTCATCATCATCGATTGTCGATTCTCATACGAGTTTGAAGGTGGCCACATCAAAAACGCCATCAACATCTCGCTGACCGAGGACCTCGAGGAAAAGCTCCTGTTTGAAAGCAGCAGCCACGTGAAACGGCTCGTGATATTCCACTGTGAGTTTTCTCTTCTCAGAGGCCCCACGCTCGCATGTCATCTCCGCAAGTTGGACCGGGAGCACAACTCCGAACGTTACCCATACCTTTCATACCCCGACATCGTTGTTCTAGAAGGCGGATACAAAAAGTTTTACGAGTCGTATCGAAGCATGTGCCGTCCTCAGGCATACATCAGCATGAAGGACAACAACCACCGCAAGAGCTGCGAGGTGGAGATGAACAAGATACTCTTGGCATCCAAATTGACGCGGGCCAAGTCATTCAATCAGTTCCAGCCCCGCCGGCCATTGGGCTGCCACAGCCGGTCCAACTCATTGACGGCACTTCTTTCTTCTACGGACCAGCAGCTCCTCAGCCCCACTTCATCAGGCGGAACGCTCCGCAAAAAACGGTCGTTGAAAATCAAAAAGAGAGACCGCAAAGATATGAGGCAGCAGGACATGAGGCAGCAAGATGTCCGGGGCCTCTTCACGCAATCGTTGACGTCACTCCCGTCATACGACATGCAGAAATCGGAGTCGCCAGTTTCCGAACACTTTGTCATCGAGGACTTTGCGCCCCCAACGGCATTATTCCGAGGCCACAGCAAGAGCTTTTCTAATGCGCTGATTTCAGGAAACTCGTCGCAGCTGCTGCTCTACTCGGACTCGCTCAGCCCCTCGTTCTCATCGCTGGAGTCGCTTCTGGAGTCGTACTCTCTGTTCCCCGATACACCTGACTTCTTTGAAGGCACAAACAGTTCCGGCAATTTGTTTCAGCCCTCGCCCCATACGTTTTCCAGCGAGTCGCCGGTGAAAAACCATGCATCGGCCAGCTCGGGGTCGCCGTTGCGCGTACCCAAGACATATTCGTTTCCCAAACAAAGTCCATACGTGAGCCAGAAAATGCAGCACCGGCAGCCAATCAACCGGCCCAGCATCTATCCGCATAGCAAGTTGACGGTGTCGTCACCACCCGTGAGCCTGCCGCTTACCAATGCATCATCTACGTTCGACACGCCGATGTCGAGATTCGCACCGTCCGAGTACTGTGACTCTATCAACGAAACGCCGGTGGAGTGCTCCATCAACCTCAAGGGCTACCGGCGGCCGATGATGCCCACGGATTTGAACGAAGTTCGAGAAGAGTCTGGTTTCTGACGCATCTAATCATTAATATATCTATTCATTCCTTATTGATCAACAGTAGCAGTGGTGTCTGCAACCAAACAACCAGAGGGCACTTGTCTGAAGTCAAATCTGAAGTCAAATCTGAAGTCAAGCCTGAGTCAAGTCTGAAGTCAAATCTGAAGTCAAATCTGAAGTCAAGTCTGAGTCAAATCTGAGTCAAATCTGAAGTCAAGTCTGAGTCAAGTCTGAAGTCAAGTCTGAGTCAAGTCTGAGTCAAGTCTGAGTCAAGTCTGAGTCAAATCTGAAGTCAAGTCTGAGTCAAGTCTGAGTCAAGTCTGAGTCAAGTCTGAGTCAAGTCTGAGTCAAGTCTGAAGTCAAAGCTGAAGTCAAGTCTGAGTCAAGTCTGAGTCAAGTCTGAGTCAAGTCTGAGTCAAGTCTGAAGTCAAATCTGAAGTCAAGTCTGAGTCAAGTCTGAGTCAAGTCTGAAGTCAAATCTGAAGTCAGGCATCAAAGTAGAATACTAATATCTTAGAACCAGGAGTCATCAGAATCCAGTTTAGAAGTCGTTAGTAGAAGTAGTCAGCACTAACAGTAATAAAAATAGTAGTAACAGTAACAGTAACAGTAACAGCAGTCGAAGTAGGTGCCACTATCGGCTTGATTCTGTTTGCGTGACATCTTGAAGTACTTTATTTATATGTGAAGTGCTATATTTGATATGAAGTACTATTTTTGTATACCTTATTCACTCTACAAACATTGAATGATTTCAAAATAAACATGGGCTTGTTATAGTTTTAATTGGTTCCTGAACCACTGGGCTCAGTAGATCATACCCATAACTGTTAGATTCTTATAAACACGTAAATTAACTAATCAAACTCTATTCGTTGATGATTCTTCAAAGAGTAGAATCGGCTACCATTAAATGCTCTGTCGGTAGGTAACCGAAGTGGTGTAGAAATGATGAACCGAAGTGGTGTAGTAACCGGAAAGAGAATACATTAGCATTAGTTCTCGATTAACTAGGCACATGAGCTAAATCCCTATATGGGTTGTATTCCACCCATATTGGATCTAACAATAACCATATCTTGTAATCCAGACACCATAGGAATAGACCATAGGAATAGACCATAGGAATAGACCATAGGAATAGACCGTAGACATAGACCATAGACATAGACCGTAGACATAGACCATAGACATAGACCATAGGAATAGACCATAGGAATAGACCATAGGAATAGACCATAGGAATAGACCGTAGACATAGACCATAGGAATAGACCGTAGACATAGACCGTAGACATAGACCATAGACATAGACCGTAGACATAGACCATAGACATAGACCATAGGAATAGACTATAGGAATAGATCATAGGAATAGACCATAGGAATAGACTATAGGAATAGATCATAGACATAGACCATAGACATAGACCAGTACTTTGTCTGTCAATACCAGTCTAGTGCTAGTTCTAGTTTTGTTCTAGTTCTAGTTTTGTTCTAGTGGTGTAATTGTCAATATATAGTAGTGAGGTTATTCTTTATCGTGGTATTGGTCTGTAGTACCTGTTCAAGTGAGTACCTGTTCATGTGAGTACCTGTTCATGTGAGTACTTTCTAGTGAGTACTTTCCAGTGAGTACTTTCTAGTGAGTACCTGTTCATGTGAGTACTTTCTAGTGAGTACTTTCTAGTGAGTATTTTCTAGTGAGTATTTTCTAGTGAGTACTTTCTAGTGAGTACTTTCTAGTGAGTACTTTCTAGTGAGTACCACTTTCAAATGATGTAGCTTGTCTTATAGTAGTACTGTTTCTTCCTGATATCGTACTCAGTCTACTCTTCCAGTCTTGTCTAATTCTTGCGTGGTGCTTCTTCTGTGGTGCTTCTGTGGTGCTTCTGTGGTGCTTAGTGTACACATCTTGTGTAGTGAGGTGGTAACTAGTGCTGTAATACTTAGTCATTCAAATCGGTGCTGTGATACTTAGTCATTCAAATCGGTGCGGTGATACTTAGTCATTCAAATCGGTGCGGTAATACGTAGTCATTCAAATCGGTGCGGTAATACTTAGTCATTCAAGTCGGTGCGGTAATACTTAGTCATTCAAGTCGGTGCTGTAATACTTAGTCATTCAAGTCGGTGTTGTAATACTTAGTCTGGTGTAATCTCATTCAGCCAGTCTAGTAGTAGCTCATCTTAGAAGTCTTGGTTGCAGTAAATGGGCTACAAATACACTTGGACCTAAAGGAATATCTTTAATTCACCCACTCCGCGGGTGTTATGTTCTTTTAATACATTTATGCTTAAACTCTTATATTCGTTGATGGTTCCTTAAAGAGAGGAACCGAGGTGGTGTATATAACTTTGAGAGAAACGTGAAATCGAAAAACTCTCCACCAGATAAATGATAAGGATTGTTCTAGAACATTTGAAAGGACCATTATAGTACTTCATACAACGACCAACGCTGTATCACCATTTTGACAATCGGACTGAGAGGCTTCATAATACCTTCATAGGCAGGGCCCTGCATATGGTGGATCTAACAGTGGGAATTTTATATCCTTAAAATCTTTAAGAGAATACATAGTCCTATTTCTTTCCGCAGGTATAAATCCCAAAGGGAATTTAAAATTTTTATATGAAATAAGTTTTTTTTCTGCTAATATTAGTCTTGAAAGATATAATAATCACCCATATCGCGAATTAATGTATTTTATACTACAGATTTCAACATATGTTTTAGTATATATTATTATACAGGGATATGTAAGTTGTACTTTACAAGACCGAAGTCTTAGGACAGGGTTCGGACTCCGCTTGGTATTTATCCATTCGTCTATGATTTGCACAGCCTTATTGCCTGCATACAACATATCCACGAAGTACAGTTTTTCAAAACTATTCAAACCAGCACTACAAAATGGTTCGAACCAAGAAGACAAAATGGTTCGAATTACACTAGCAAAATTAAACAAACCAATAATTAAAAAAGTTTCGTACCCCTTCGTACAGTCTTTCAAACCAAATGGCGTAATGTTTCACACCAACTTTCATTAAATTTCAATATTCTGGAATCTTGAATCTGGACGATTGTCTCATATGAACTACATTTGGGATTCGTTCAATACCAATCAAAGGTGAAAACGAACGTAGCTAAACTGGGTTTCTTGTGTTGAAAGTCAGTGTTGAAAGTGAGGTTGAAAGTGAGCAATGAATGTGTTGAACTTGTGAGCCGCGACAATCATCGTATGTGCAGGACACGATGTGTTGTACTATCTGCAGTACAGAGTGTGAGTTGGGCAGATGGCCCAGGCTCACATGTTTCTATGAAGGCAGTGTGCAGATGAAACCAGGAAGTGTGCATGGTGAATGTATTACTAAGCATGCATGTCACTATATGACGTTCCTCGGAACCCGAGGGCTGCATCCTGTGTGTAAAGGGATGCATCTGTTCCTCGGAACCGAATGAGGTTAAAAGCCGGTAACGGGATTCCAGAAATAGAAACGAGCGGAACAATCGGAAGCGTTCCGATTGGGTCTCTGGAGAGAGATGACCTCGGAATTGGATACAGGAATGAATTCCGACGAGAACTATATATATCTGGGATCCTGGTCATATTTGACAGGGCATCAATTGTGAGAAGAGTCCACTGATATCTAGTTTAGAAGAGAATATAAGTGACCTAAAGATGAACACCGATACTCCATATTTGAGAGAATTATTAGAGGCCAATGTCATAACAATTCCAACTTACCAGAGAGTGTATGCACATTCTCAACAGGTGTGCAGGTGGACTGCGACGAGACTTACGAGGGCTGCAAACTGTCCTATGAGAACAACTGTCCTATGAGAACAACTGCACCAACTTCGTGGGCACGTACTTTTTCTAGTACTCCGAGTTGGGCATCAACACTATTGGAGGCAATGCGTAGCATATTTGTGTGAACTCCAAGTTTGCTTTCAAGATCCCCGACTCGCTTGAGTCCAAGTACGTGGCCCCCCTTCTCTGTGGAGGCATCAAGGGCTTCTCGCCGCATTCTCCAGGCCAAGGTGGGAAAGGGCACGTGCGTGGGCACCTCTAGAATTGGAGGCATTGGACACATGACCATGCTCTTTGCCAAGGCGCTTGGAGCAGAGGTCAAGGCCATCTCGCGAAACCCCAAGAAGGAGCAGCTTGCCACCGAGCTCGGCGCAGACCTCTACGCTGCTACTGACGTCCCCGACTTGGACAGTAAGTTTGATAACTTCGTGGATGTGCTTATCAACACCAGTCCATCCTTCTCGGGCTCCGCCTTTGATAAAACCTTATCGATGCTCCGGCCCCGGGGCACGATGATCTACATCACAGGACCACCAGCCGGAGAGAACCTTGAACTCACACCAATGGCGTTATTAAAGAAGAATATTTCCGTGATGGGCTCGCAAATAGGGTCAGTTGAGGAGATGCAGTATATGATCGAGTTTGCAGCCAAGCACCAGATCAAGCCATGGGTGGAGACCATTAGCATTAGCGAGAAGGGCTTGAGCGAGGCTTGGAAGCGGGCCGAGGACGTGGACGTCAAGTTCAGGTTCACCATGGTCAACCACAACCAGTTTTTGAAGCACTCGACATCAGAACGAATATCTCACCATATGAAAATAGCATGAAAACTTGTATTCTAGCATGTTGAAAATCACCAAGCCAGGTACTTTGCAGCTACGACAATTATCGTTCATGAATATAGTCAAGTGTATGGACTTTTACTTGACCACCATAGCCTCAGTTTAGTAAGACTACGCTACACTACAGGTCATACTCTACAGGTGATACTACATTACAGACTGCACTATGAGTAGATCACCCTACTCACTCTATGTGTTAGATCCACCTTCGTTAGTGCCTTAATATTTCAGTATTTTGAGCCTACGGTGTCTAATCCTAACAATAGCCATTCCATTGTGCCACTCCTCTACGATCATTGTACGAGGTACCAGTATGGAATGTGGAGAGGTTTCCCCCTTTTCACCTAGCAACAACCGGTTGACTAGGCGACGCCGTTGTCACATGCTTGAATAGCTCAGAGTCGTCAGAAGGAGAAATCATCAACAAGAAAAACCATACTAAACAGAGTGTCTAACTTAACAAGAAGAATCTAACAAGTATAGTATAGTTTAGTACAGTATAGTATAGTATAGTTTAGTACAGTATAGTATAGTATACGTTAGATCCACTATAGGTAAGACACTGCATATAGGGGTATTTTGAAGCCTCTCTGCCCGATCCTAACAAGGGCTAGTGCAAACGCTGTTCCCGACCACCGACCATAAGCGTACAAAGTACCTTGATGCCCTTTTCGAATATGCCAGACCAATCATGATTATTGTTCTACAAGAGAGTTTTTCCAATGCCACATTTTCTCTCAAGTTATATAAATCACCGCGGTCCCCCTTTGTGAGGGACCATCAACGAATACAAGTTTAGGTTGACATAGGTTATTAAAGAACATAATGATACAATATAGTAGTTGTTATGTTCTTTTAATACATTTATGCCTAAACTCTTATTTTCGTTGATGGTTCCTCAAAGAGAGGAACCGAGGTGGTTTATATAACTTTGAGAGAAACGAGGAACCGAAAAACTCCACCAGAACAATGGTAGGGATTGTTCTGGAATTTTCGAAAGGGGCCATCTATGCACAAAGTGCCCTGATTGCCAAACGCCGTATCACCATTGTAACAATCGGACTGAGAGGCTTCATAATACCTTCGTAGGCAGGGCCCTGCCTAATTTATTATTTTGAGCCTACACTGCCTAATCATAACAATAGCCACTTCAAGACGCTGCGGCCCAATATTGTAAGATGTTCCGACAGAGTTCATCGCTATTGTTCATGTGCTAAGAGGCACGCCCTCCCCTCTAAAAAGTATTTATAGTGTTTTACAAAACTATTTAAAGTAGCGCGGCAAAATGGTTCGAACGAAAAAAAAAGAACGGTTCAAGCCAGCACGGCAAAATGATTCAAACCACACTAACAAAATAATTCAAAAATAATTCAAAAATAATTCAAAAACAATTCAAAAGTAATTCAAAAATAATTCAAAAATAATTCAAAAATAATTCAAAAATAATTTAAAAACAATTCAAAAACAATTCAAAAATAGTTCAAAAACAATTCAAAAATAATTCAAAAACAATTCAAAAATAATTCAAAAAGTTTCGTACCCTTTCGCAAATAGAAGATAAATCAGACAAGAAGGAAAATGGACCAATCAAAGCGCGACTCATTGGCCAAGGATTCAGCTTAGAGATGAAAAAATGTATACATTCTAGCCTGTGATAATAATGATTGAAAGTATCTGAATGTTCCTAAACGTTACTATAATTTACAGAAAGCGTTACTATAATTAACAGAAAGCGTTACTATAATTTACGGAAAGCGTTACTATAATTTACAGAAAGCGTTACTATGATTTACAGAAAGCGTTACTATAATTAACAGAAAGCGTTTCTATAATTTACGGAATGCACGTTAACCATATTGATGTCAGTTCTGCATACTTGCACCTGGGTAGATGAACCAGAATATGTGAAATCTCCAAACGCGATCCAGTGAATTGACCAAACCAAAACATGGACGCATAAGAAAGCATTATACAAACTAAAGCAGTGTAGTATAGTACAGTTAATATTAAAAGGTAGTAAAAAGTACTTAAGAGTAGTATGACTGTGACTATTTTTACACCAGGTACACTATTTACTACAGTGTCTTTCAAAAGTATTCCAACCACACTAGCAAAATCAAAGCAACCAATAATTCCAAAAATTTTGGTATGCCTTCGCACATCCTTTCAAACCAAATGCCGGAATCTTTCATACCAACTTTTTTTAGAATTCAATATAATTCTCAAATCTTAAATCTGCAGGATTGCCTCAGATGTACTAAATTTAGAAGTCATGCAATACCAATCAAGGGTCAAAACAGACGGATCTGAACTGGGGGTCTTTATTATCCTGTATACAACTACTTTTAAGTGGAGTGTACGAAACGTTTTGAATTCATTGTTTGTTTAACTTGTAAGTGAGATTTGAATCATTTTGCCTGCGCGCGGCTTTGAACCATTCTGTCTTAGTTCGAAACAATTTGTCGCGCTCCTTTGAATACTTTTGAAAAACACTGTATCATTGTATTTTCTTCGTCGATTACTAAGAACTTTCCAAGGAGAATACACCAGGAAATCTCTCCAAGATACCTATACCTATACCGTGACATGACATGACATTGCTCCCCCAAACACAAGACCGTTTCTGCTTCAAAGAGAGTGTGTGTATAGTAACACTCAACAAAGAAAAAAATTCCATGTGAATATGCAAGGTTGATACGCAGGTCAGCTTTGGTGGGTCATTTTCTGGTGTTTTTTACTGGTATTTTTATTATTATTATTATTATTATTATTTTAATTTGTTTTTAATATATTTTAATTTAACAGATTGGTTTACTTATCTTATTCAATATGTTTGGTTGAATTTGTTTGGTTAAATTTGTTTGGTTAAATTTGTATGGTTGAATTTCTTTTGTTGTCTTGTTTTGTTGTCTTGTTTTGTTGTCTTGTTTTGTTGTCTTTTTTTGTTGTATTGTTTTGCTGTATTGTTTTGTTGAGTTATTTTATTGTATTGTTTTGTTTCTTGGTGGGGGGAGGAACGTTAAAAGAAGCCGTAAGTCCCAAGTCCCTTTTTCACCCTACCATAATTATTATCCCAAATGAAAAAACAACGGTCCATGAACTTATTTCTTTTATTGCAAGCAGTCTTTTTTGCAGCCTCAGTATACGCAGATTCTGATAATCATGATATACTCGTGGTAGAAGACGAAGGAGATTTCCATACTGTCTCTTTGGCCAGAGAACTGAATGGTTATCCACGTATTTATTCTGACCAACTTATATGGGGAAACCCTTTGAGTATTCCAACCTTTGTCGAATCTCTGGAACGTGGTACATTGAGAACTCTCTTATCTGCCGATGATAGCTTTGTGAAAGTAACGGAACATGGGTTGGTTTCAAACGCCAAAGACCCAAAGACTAGTTTTGAATTCAATTCAGAAATGATATTGACCAATCCCGTTTTGTTCTCGTGCCCACGTGGAAGTTTTAATACTTTGCATACTAAGGAAAGCATCCAGGCTAATAGTCTACACGAATGTAAAGAAGCAAAAGTTCGTAAGGTGCCTTGTGACATTAACACTAGGAGTATTACATTGACAAGCGATGGAGGAGTAACTAAAAGTGTTTTTTTGAATTCGGAACCTGAAAAAGCTCCGTTGGTCTTGTTCTTCAACGTCGATGAGGAGTGGCAACCACTCTCCCTCGATTACAGAGATCTCAAAAAAGACCAGATTAATTTTGTTTTTAATGAACCCGTGCATTTTCCATTAGAGGTTCGTTTCCAAAATGGTCAACTTGTTAGCACCGTTAGACAGATACCGGGTTTCGTTTGTTTAGAAGATTCAAAGCTTTTCTTGAATAGCAAAGAATGTTCTAAAGAAACATCTTTTTTATCCAACTATGACAACAATGAGTTAATGGTGGATTACTTGTGCAGTGCCGCGTACAACTGCATAGGTCTGAATATCAAACTTTTTTACTATGACAGGATCAATAATCTCCCCATTGTGAATAAGCAGGTTGAAATACCATCTTTTGAAAAACCTGCAGTTACACCAGAGAGTGAGCCTGACAACGATGACAATGACAAGAAGCCACACCTTGTCTTTGCGGTGAAAAAAGGTGACTCCTTTACTCCACTTGGCTTCTCCCAAATGAAGAAATTTCAAAGCTTCTTTGGATATAATGAAGTCAAAAACCCTCCAAGATTCGTTTTTTCTGACGGAATTGCCGCCACCGAAGATACTGAAACCCCTGGATCCGTACAAATCAGTGCAAAATTTCTTACTTTTGGTGAAGGTGAATCATCTAAGTTTAAGATTGACGAGGATGGTAAGGTGAATCATGAGTTTTACAAATGTCAAGTGAGAGGTTTCACCAACCACTTTTTGGCTACCACATACTTAGAAAACAATTCACACAGTTGTACACCTGAAACAGTCTACCTCTTGCATTACGACAAAGTAATTGGAAGCGTGGAGAATGGTTCTCAAAATCAGGGCTCTAATGGAAACACAGTGACTCAGAACCCAGATGGAAAGCAGGACCCAAGAGTTACCAATCCAAGTGGGGATGATACAAATTCAACTAATGACAAAAATTCAGGCTCTGGTTCGGAGAGGAAAGGAGAGTCTGAAAATTCAGGCTCTGATTCGGAGAGGAAAGGAGAGTCTGAAAATTCAGGCTCTGGTTCGGAGACCAAAGGAGACTCTGGGTCTGAAAATTCAGGCTCTAGTTCGGAGAGGAAAGGAGAGTCTGAAAATTCAGGCTCTGATTCGGGGAGGAAAGGAGAGTCTGAAAATTCAGGCTCTGGTTCGAAGACCAAAGGAGAGTCTGGGTCTGAAAATTCAGGCTCTGATTCGGGGAGGAAAGGAGAGTCTGAAAATTCAGGCTCTGGTTCGGAGAGGAAAGGAGAGTCTGAAAATTCAGGTGAATCTGAAAAGAAAAAGAAAGAGAAATCGCCCGATGTCAAAACTGATACTGAGCATCAATCTGGGGATGAAAAGGGTTCAAGTGTGAATACCAACACAGATAAAGAGGAAACGGATAACGATATGAATGCCTCCAAATCTACCAAGAAAAAACCTCAGAATCCTGTGCAATCTGCTGAGAAAGATAAATCTGTGAATCAGCCTCAGGCAGCTGGGTCTGAAAGTGTGGTTAAGCTGAAAGTTGGGTTTGAAGCTAACGAAAAGCTGGAATCCGGTCTGTCTGCTGGATCCACCGGTGATTCGAAACCAAAACCAGAAATTTCGGTACTTGGTACCTCGGAATCTAAAACTATTACGGACGCTAAAGCTATTACGGAAGAGAGTTCGTCCGATACTGTGAACGACACTTTGAACAATAAGGCTGTTTACAATTTGAATGGCAACTCCACCAATCCATCCAAAGCCAATGCAACCACTACAATCTGCATTGAATGTGAGCATGGGTCCCAGACTACCGTGTGGAAGACATATACCGACTACACCACGTATTGTCCCCAGGAAACCACCGTGACCATTACTGTGTGTGAGGAAGTGTGTGTTCCATCCACCATAACTGTTGCTGCTGCTTCTACCTTGACCGTTACTGGAAAGTTAATTGTTCCAGAGACTACCACAGTTGTGACTGGAAAGGAACATTCCGAAGCGGAGGGAAGGTTGAATGGTGGTGGAAAGTCAGAGCAGAAGGTCAATGTGGAGGACAGTCCAAGCAAAGAGGATGGTCAAAAAGCACATGACCAGAAAGATTCGGTTGGTCAGAAAGAAGGTTTCAAGCCAAGTGAAGTTCAAGCTCCAAAGTCAAGTCAACCAAAAGCCTTAAAGCAAAGCCAACCAAAATCTTCAAAGGTAGAGGCTGAGAATAATGCCAAAGGTGAAGACAAATCTGGAAATTCTGGAAATAGAAATTCTGGAAATGGAGCAAAGGCTAGCAATGGAGGAAAGGCTAGCACAACTAACGCTGGCCTCAAGTCCATTGCAAAGCCTGCTATTGAACCTTTTGTCAATGCGGCCTCTAAGAATGCCCTTGGTGCATGTGTTATGGGCTTCGCTGCTTTGTTGTTTTAATCACCCGTTTGACTTGTTTCGATTTTGCTATTTTTTCAAATGGTTTTAATAATTGATTTTTTCTTCATCATTTGTAAGCCGTTCCCTTTGCCTGCCACTTTCATCCGCCGACCACTGTTTGTCATCACACATATCTATATTCAACAAGAAGAATGAACCATATGTAAAGCGTAATTTCTGAGTAGCATGTCAGACCAATTACTTCTACTCAAAAGCGTCTTCAGGAACAACGCCTCTTCAGGATCTTCCATCTTTAATGTGAACCTCTGGAGCATAGTCTAGATCGTAGGGCCATAGTCTGGAGTCATAGTGTTGGAACATGAGGAACCTGTTGAACTTCACAATTCTTAGGTTCATAAATTGGAGCGGTTGGGTCATTGTGGGAACCAATGATATCATATAATTTTGGAACTCAAGTATTCATGACAGTAACTTCTCTTTTCTTTGTTTCACCCTTGTCCATTGCCACCCACCCCTTCTTTCTGCGGGGCGTCGATCACCATTAGACTATTTCTGTATATTATGAACCATTCATTGTTTCATTTAGATTTGATAATTCCAGATCAGCAAGAAGTGATGGCGAATCAGGTGGCCCATAGAGTAACCATGGTTCAAGATCCAGAGGTCCTCTCTTACTATAGGATATGGACCTCATTGTCTCATCAAGATAAGTAAATACTTTACGTGGAGTGCTCACATCAGATTGAGCCGGATTCTCATTATCAGTACTAGGAGTTCGGATGAGTCTCGATTTGGGAGGCATGTTGGTATGTCTCCCTCAGTAGGGATGTGCGGTGCCTTTATGTTTCGCACATGGTGTTGAAAAACGGCGATCGAGAGAGCGCGCTCTGATGTCCAGCGGCTAACAAGATATCAGGCCATCTGTTTTCCTATACGATGAAGGAATAATTCAATCAACATCAACTGCCAGAGGTATACCAAGATGCTTCCAAGAACCAGATCCACCAAAAAGATCTCGTATTAATAATACTTCAATGAACTCTGACCACTCCTCTCTGGTCCTCCTGGTGCCGCAACTGTCGTTGCGGATCTGGCGTTATCTTCTCCACACATGGGCGCCCTGCATAGTTGGTGGCTGCAAATATAATGGGCGGGGTCAGGGGCGAGGAAATGCCTATAAAAGGCGCTCCTCCCCATGCGAATCCTTAAGCTCCAAATTTATTGCAACCACTCTTTTCTTAACTTCTCAAATTATAAGAGAGTGTATTTTATTAGCAGTCTAGAGGTTTGAATTTGGCACAGTGATATTGCTTTGAGAATGACAGAATTAGCGACAAAATTAGGGGTGTGGTAATGGCTCACAACAAGGAAGACTGTATGAGATGTATAGACCTATTGAAGCTCAAGATACACATGTGGATGAGAAAGCTAAACTATTATAACAATGATCTGAGGACCTAAGAAACCAACTGCGAAGATCTCCTTATATGTGTGGGAGTTGGGCAACACTGATCCTTGGTTGTCCTGACAGCCGAAGTAGGAAAAATAGCTTCGCAGTGAACAGCAAGCATAGAGTGCCGTGAAAGCTCTTATTCGATGCTATTTTTCAAGATTCCATGTGACTGCATGTGAGCAGGAACAGAGGAAACATTTATATGCAGAAATTGACTAAGAATGGACGCTGTCCCTTGGAAAAGGGACCGGGCGGTAATACTAGAGGATAACAAGAGATGAGATGTTGTGTTGGGCATAGCTTAGATACATAACTGTTCCAGTTAATGCGTTAGTAGATGACAAAGCGCAACAGATTATGATCCCTAGATTGCTTATCTCGAAAGTGGGGCTCCTCTACCATCTTGACCATGATGAGCAAGCTCCAATCTTCGAAGTGGACCTTGTGAAAGCTTTGGAGAAGATCAGAGCAGTTTGATACATTTGGGTATACGTTGAAGACCCAAAGAAGATCTTACAAAGGAAATGCAATGTGTGCATTGCTGAAAACTAGCGACTCAAGGGATTCAGGGTTTTAGAACTTGGCATTTCAGATGTATGAGTGAGCTTGTTTACTTTATGTGCCTTATGACGAAATGCTACGAGGCAAAAACGATCATTAAGCAAAGAGCCTGCTAACAAAGAATCGTTAATCGCAGCTTGCGAAATATTACCCTTTCAAATGAGACAACGCCTTGAGGCTTACTGCAAAGAGAGTGTTCCAAGGTTAGGAAGACAAACCGTCAGTTAGATCCAGATGGACTGAATTGAGAATATCTGCTTACCTTTTAGCAGAAGAAAAGGAGAATTTTAAGTTGTTTTGCAAAATATGCGAGCGTGCATATGTTCAACCTGGTTAATATGACACCATCAGTGGTGATACCAGGCAATATCTTGAACAAAACAGATTAGATGAAAACAATTGGAAACCCTATTTTTACATCGCTGAACATTGTCACCGAGTTTTGGATTAAAATATTCAGAATCAGTGATTCCAAAGCTAGCGATGTGGTTCGCATTCTCTTGCAGTTGTTGAAGCAAGGATACTACAAAGAACAAACTATCAGCAAATTTGGGAAATGTTGAGAACTAGACACATTGATGTTCCTGGAAAGGATTGGACTCCTAAGAAGGAAGCAAGCTAGTGCAATCATGTAACAGGAAGGTAACGAATAGTTCCAAGGACAACGGCTGAACCAGAAATGATCATGTTATGGTACTAATACCTTTGTGGTATACAGGGAGTCTTATTGTCGGAGTTTATACTTCTATGCAAGCGCAGAAGGAGAATTGAGTGTTGCCAGATTTATAAAGAGAAGAGAGATAACTTCGGGATCGACAAAAAACCAATAAGACTGTTCTGGTACAATTCAAGTTCAAGAGTGTTCAAGAAACCAGATGGCCTGAGTGAAGATAGCCCTCGTGTGAAGAAGACGACGGATTATCTTTGTTAAACACCAGTCGAAAGCAGGATTATGTCCGTGAGCGTGAAGCTCATACTCCGAAAGATGGCGTGTGCATAAAGCCAAAGCGGTTGCCAGCTCTGCGAACGGAAGAAGTTTGGCGGCCTCTCCTACCAACTAAGAGACCGCAGATTAGAGCTGTCTACCAGGACGGGACAACTATTGAGGGGGAGAATTGTGCTGTACACACCAAAGATCATCTTAAAAAGTTTGCCACTTCAAGGGGAGTATATCTCAACTTGAATGAATCAGAATAATTTGACTTCAACTTGAGCGACGTTGAGAAGACATAAAGCTGGCGCAATGTTTACAGATGGATTCAGGTAATGAGTTGCCGCTGATTGATCCGTCAAAGATTGTTTGGGTTCGAACTCTACAAGCTCAACCAGATGATTTCGAAAAGGTTTCCAAGAGCTATAAAAAAAGCCATGCGTCTGAAAAGGAGGATTCGGTGGAAGGAGGCGTGTGATAAAGAGATGATTGCTCATGATACGAATTGAAGTGTTTGAGCCTATTCAATCTTTATGAGTGATCCGATATTATGGTCACCGAAGTTGCAAAGGCCAGTAGAAGTGTCTATCGGAGAGCAAGTGCTATTCGAGTTTCTTTGGGCAGCAGAGAGGCATTTTGATTGAGGAATCTCATGAAAGAATTGGACAAGTACACAATGCGAGTGTGGCGTGACAATACTAGGATAGTGGAACTAGTCCCTGGCAATGTTCAAGAATGGCGTGTTGAGAGAAGATACACGAGTGGTGTTCTAATATGTGCCGAGGAGCTTATTGCAGGTGGACCATGTCAGGACAGATAGGAATTTGGCAGATTTGGTTAGGAAAGGTTTGGATCATGAACTTTGGAACTCCAGAGTATTACAGGACAATACAGACGAATCAGAAGGTGTTTCATGTTTCATCTGAGGGGTAGTGTGGAACGTGAGGAATCAGTACATACAACCTACTCCATATAACCTACTCGATATAACCTACTCCACCCTATCCATAGTGCTACACCACAACACTCGGCCTACTATAAACTTGCATCTACACCGACCTGCATACAATAATACTGTAGGCTACTTTCAGTACTATAGTTGTATTACAGCCATACCGCATTTCGACTATCCTCTTATACCCATCCCTCCCTACGGGTACTCCTAATGCATATTGATTATCTTCACCGGTACTCGTACTTTTATGCAGAAGTCTCCCTTGTACTGACTATACTGCTTATTCACCCTCCATTTGAGCACCGCACACCCTTACAATCTTATAGCCCATAACGTACTCATGGTCAATCTATCTGTGTTCTAAAAATAGTACATTGTAGTAGTGATGTAGACAGGTAAATAAATACATACAGCATAGATAGATAGATAGATTGATAGATAAATAAAGGCTTTCTAATTCTTACAACTTGCTCTTGTCAGAAACCAACTTGATGGCAGCGTTGTTGATGGCAATGGTCTTTCTCTCCACCACGTGCACCTGGAACGTCACCACGTCGCCCTGCTTCCATGCAAACACCCGCAAAGTCTCGCCGGGGAACACGATGCCGGTGAACCGGCCCTTAATCTCGCTGAAAAGACCAAACTCGTCTACCAACACCTTGGCTGCCAATCCGTATGTACACATACCATGCAAGATGGGGTTGTCGAACTTGGCTCCGGCAGCAAACGCTGGGTCGATGTGCAATGGGTTTCTGTCTCCCGTCAACCGGTACAATGCAGCCTGGTCGTCCGACGTGTGGATGTCCTTGACAAAGACAGGCTCGGACTTTGGTGCCACGAATTGCTCCGTAGCAAAAGTCCTTCTTTCGGCGTACTTCTTGGTTTCTCCCTCACACTTTCTGATGAAAAGCGTGGCTTCGTTGGAGAAAAGCTCCTCGCCGGTCTTTTGGTCCACCGACTTGGAGCCCTGCACCACAATGGTGTTGGTGCCCTTTTGCGTAATAGCCAAGGGGTGGTACGATGTAGTGACCGAAGCCTCGGTAGGGATAGGGTACTTGTTGATTCTCAAGTAGTGCTCTCCATGAAGCAAGAGCATGGGGTTGAAGTTCTTTAATAACCGCGAGAACGTCACCTGCGACTTGACTGAGTTGAACGTGGGCAAGTGGCAGAATGTGGGGAGCACCTGGAAGTCCGAGTCGTTTTCGTAAACGTACTTCAACTCCTTGCGCTTGGCTCCCACGCCCAAGTTGTACAAGATCACGTCTCTGTCGTCCCAGGCAAACACTGGATCCGGCATGTTCTCGGGCTTCTCGTCCTCCTCCTCTTCGTCTTCGTCATCTTCGTCCTCGTCATCGTCGTCATCCCCTTGGACGGCGCTCAAGATGGCCATGGATGCTTCCTGGGTGGACTTAGGGTTGGCGGTATCGGTAGAAAAGTCAGTGATCTCAGCAAGATGCTCACCAATGAACTCGGGCGAGGTTTCCACGTCTTTAGAGACGGCTCCCTTGGCTCTTTGCCATCTGGTGTTACCGATCCAGCCTCCACCGGCTTCGAAGGTTTCGCCAGTCACTGGAACGTCATCGGAGGCCAAGAAAATCAACAAAGGTGCAACCAACCGAGGTGGGTAGAGGTCCTTGTCCTTGTCCTCGAAGATAGTCAAGGTCATGGCGGTTTCAGCATGAGGAGCCACCACATTGACCTTGATGTTGGCCTTGCTGCCCTCAATGGCCATAGTCTTGGAGAGTCCAAGAATACCACACTTGGCAGCAGCGTAGTTGGCCTGGCCGAAATTACCGTAGATTCCGGAAGTAGACGAGATGTTGACAATACGTCCAAACTTCTTCTCCAAGAAGTGAGGCCATGCCAATCTCGACAATTGGTAAGTACCGATCAAGTGCACCTTTTGCACCTGCAACCACTCGTCATAAGACATCTTGGCGAATGAACGGTCTCTCAAGATTCCGGCGTTGTTGACCAACACGTCAATAGTACCGTATTTTCCAATCACATTGTCGATGATCTCCTTGGCTTGAGTGGCCACGTCATGGGTATCGCCGTGGGCCTCACCTCCGGCCTTCTTGATCTCCTCGACCACCTTGGAGGGGTCCTTGAAGTCGTTGACCACCACCTTGGCACCGGCCTTGGCAAATGCCAACGCATAGTCACGGCCCAAACCTGCACCGGCTCCAGTGATAACCACAACTCTACCCTTGACACTGACGGGAGCAGCACCTGAGTTGTCGTTTGGAGGCAATTGCTGAGCAGCCTTGATCAAGTCTGCGTAGTGGTTCAACTGCTTGGGGTGTTGGTTCTTTAACAATGCAGGCTTCTGAGAGTCGTCGAAGTCCATGATCTCGGCAAACCGCTTGGATACCAGTTCGGGAGTAAAGGAGTCATCAGGCTTAAACAAAACACCTCCGGATCTCTCCCAGCGGATCTGAGCAAAGAAACCGGCGGCAACCTCAAAGATATCGCCATTGACGGAGGTGTTGGAGTCGGAGGTCAAGTACAACACAAGAGGGGCGATTTTTTCTGGGCCCAATTGCTCCAAAATGGGGGGAGGCAAGATGGATTCAGTCATTCTAGACCGCGCAAGAGGGGCAATGGTGTTAGCCTTGATGTTGAAGCGCTCACCTTCCTTGGCCAAGGTCTCAGCAAAGCCTATCAAACCGGATTTGGCAGCAGAGTAGTTGGCCTGGCCAAAGTTACCATATAAACCAGCAGGAGAACAGGTGTTGATGATTCTTCCATACTTCTGTTTCTGCATATAAGGCCAAGCAGCCTTGGTGACCTTAAAAGCACCGTTGGTATGGACATCAGTGACCAATTGGAAGTCGTTATCGGTCATTTTCTTAAACTGTTGGTCCCGCAAGATTCCTGCATTGTTGATGACCACGTGCACAGTGCCAAAGGCCTTGACAGCAGTTTCAATGATCTTATCACCATCCAAAACGTTATTGTAGTCAGCCACAGCAATACCTCCGGCCTTTTTGATCTCGTCCACCAAGACATCCGCAGCCTTGGAGTCGCCTCCTTGTCCAGACAAAGAACCGCCCAAGTCATTGACCACCACCTTGGCTCCGCGCTTGGCGTACTCAAGACAATAATGTTTACCCAAGCCGCCACCGGCTCCGGTCACAACGACCACCTGGTCCTTAAACGAAATGGTCATGATTATGTGTTAGACAAGGTTGTGAGTATGGGGAAGATGGGGGGAAAGGAAAAATGTAGTAGTTGGATGGAGTAATATAAATAGCGCGACACGAAGAAGGGAAAATATATAATGGCGTATATATATGGAGGGCGCGAAGGGGGGGAGTAGTAGCCTGTAGATTGATAAGACACAGTGCGATAGGAAAAAAGTATGCTAGCACGGATGTGGGGGGGGGGAGCAGGGCTATTTATGGTGGGCAGTTGCGGGGAGGCAGCGAAGGTTCCCCGGAAACCGAGGGCGTGAAAAGTGGGCACCGAGGTTCGCGAAAACCGGGGTAATGGGCCTGGTGCAACGGGAAGTCGGGTCGGGGCTCGACTGCGCGCTGCTGCTGGTGTGCTGCGCTGCTGTCTTGTTTTCTGTGCCGGCCATTGTTCCTCCACTTGAATGTGCTGCTGTATAATAGAGGCCTGGATGCTGGTTGTGTGAAAGGGTGCTTAAAATATTGGAGGGGAAGTATTGTTCGAGGCCTAAGCTCTCGAACGAACGTTCAAACGCTTGGACGAACGTTCGAGCGTTTCATGGTGCTTTAAACATGTTTTAAGTATGTTTCAGCAGTGCTTCAGTAGTGCTTCGGTAATGTTTCAGTAGTGCTTCAGTAATGTTTCAGTAGTGTTTCAGTAATGTTTCAGTAGTGTTTCAGTAGTGTTTCAGTAATGTTTCAGTAGTGTTTCAGTAGTGTTTCAAGGTGTTCCACGGTGTTTGTTCAGTGCGTTTACTGTTCTATTATAATCGGTTCGAGTTCTACATATAGCCTCCAGATCTGGCCAAAATCCGGCCGCATTGGACTGGACTTTATGAAACAATATGGCCCTTAGACTCTAGACAGTGCATTGAAGGAACCCTCGGAACTGTCGCCGAGATTGATTTCAGCTGTATTTACATGAGCACATGCATCCCAAAGTCACGTGCGGCCGGTGTTGCGTGGCCCAATCTTTCACCATCATGTGTTTTGCACCCGGTGCTTTTCCGGCTACGGAATTCTAAATCCGGCCTTGCGCACGGTCGCCCCTCCCGGCAATGCCTGCATCCGAAGACAATAGTCCAGGGGGCCCGAGGGCACCTGTGTGCAGGACAACTGGGTGATGAGAATGAGTCCAGGTCCTCAATAAACATCAGTACCTCTACACTAGTTAATATTGGTGGGTCTGGTGTTGGGAGATATCTTGGTATGTCCCTCCTCAGTTGATATATATTCTTGGTGGTTTTATAGAATAGCGGGAGCTTGTCCTCTTATATTGGGGTGAGCCTTCACATGACCTCAGTCACGTGAGTGACTGCGGTCTCAGGGAAACTTGGAGCCGCGGCTCCTGTTTCTTAACACTGGGGGTGCCCCTCTTTGCCTCTCGAAATAAGCCCTCGGAATCTTATTCAAAGGCGGCTCCTCCATTCAAACATACCAATAGACTAAATGCAAGGTTAATTCGGAAGATGCGATAGTGTGGCGGTGGTGACACTAGCACATGCTGAACCGAGGGACCGATCACGTGTGCGCCGGTAGTGACGCACGAGTCTATATGCAGGCCAACGCAACGAAAATTTCTATTTCCAGGTTTTTGGCGAGATTAGCGCAGAACAGCACTCACGTTACCCCAGAGTGATATGTGGAATGCTGAATGCAGTCCATAATGATCAGTCAAAGAGGGAAGCAGCAGAAAAGGGTGAAGTAGGATTTAAACCCATACACCATGTTCATAGACCCGTACACCACCTTTTTTCTCTTCCTGTCACTCCCGACCCCCCCTAACCCGTGCACCATACTCTTTTTTTATAAGTTCTGCGGGCCCGTACACCAATCATCTGTTGATTTACTGATATGTTGCGTTATATGCAGGTACACGAATTTTAGTCTTTGGTGCGCACTTGCCAATCACTACCACCCACTCCAACCCTTCACGCTCTGTTAATGCTCGAACAAGCGCCTCCACGAGGCTCAGCATCGGATGAGCCGAATGGGGAAGGCTTAAATTCCCCGTTCCCCGAAAACTGCGAGCAAAACGCTCCATCCCATGCCAAACCAGCTCAAAACACCCATGTCCACCAAAACACCCCCAAGCAGACCCAAAAAACGGACCTCCAGTATAAACCCTTCAAGAGATCGCAACTCCTACTCTATGACCTTGTGCAGTGGCTTTTTGCCATCATATTTGACTGTTTTTTCCGGGAAATTCGGCCCCGGGGAGCCTTCAGAATCCCTAAAAGTGGCCCCGTCATTTTTGTGGCGGCCCCACACGCCAACCAGTTCGTGGATCCCATTGTTTTGATGAACCAAGTCCGTAAAGAGGCCCAGCGAAGAGTCTCCTTTCTTATTGCCACCAAATCCTACAACCACCCCGTGATTGGGCCTCTTTCCAGTGCCCAACTCTCTATACCGGTCTCCAGACCACAAGATTTGTTGCATCCAGGAAAGGGGAGTATCCGGATTGATATGGACGAAAACCCTCTACTTGTGAAAGGCACTGGAACCAGTTTTACCACCCAGTGTATGGCGCGAGGCCTTTTGGCGCTCCCCAAGTCATTAGGAGCGTCTGAAATCGAAGCCATTTACTCCGATACCGAGTTGGTGTTGAAAAAACCGTTTGAAAAGTCGGAGAAAATCGTAGAGCTCTTGAAAACAGGCACTCTGTTCAAAGTCGCAGATAAAATCGACCAGAAACAGGTGTACCACTACGTTTTCGAACACCTCTCCCGAGGTAACTGCTTGGGGATCTTCCCCGAGGGCGGACTGCATGATCGCACGGAGCTTTTGCCTCTTAAGGCCGGCGTGGCCATTATGGCCTTGGGTGCTATGAGCCATGACCCCAATTGCAATGTGCAGATCGTGCCGTGTGGAATGAACTACTTCAATGCACATAAATTCCGGTCACGTGCGGTGATAGAGTTTGGGCCACCCATCCAGATATCCCCTGAAATGGTGGCTCGTTACGATGATCCTACAACGCTGCGTGATGCCATCAAAGACCTTTTGGAGGTGGTTACTAATGGCTTACGTGCAGTCACGGTGAATTGCCAGGACTATGAAACATTGATGGTGGTGCAGGCGACCCGGCGCTTGTATGCAGGCCACTTTGCTCAATACTTACCACTTCCTATGGTAGTAGAGATGAACCGAAGGCTTGTGCTTGGATACGAAACTTTTAGGGACCATCCGGAGATGGTACTGATCCGCAACAAAATCTTGCACTATAATAAGGTGTTGCAGAATATGCATTTGCCGGACCATCACGTGGAGGAGTGTGATGAGACGCACAAGCTCTATTTGGTGCCGGTATTTCTTGGGCGAGTGTTGAAGCTTCTTCTCTTTGCGATTCTTGCACTTCCCGGGCTGATTTTGTTTGCTCCAGTTTTTGCTCTAGCACAGAGAGTTTCAGCCCAGAAGAAAAAGACAGCTTTGGCCAACTCTACGGTCAAAATCAAGGCAAACGATGTGGTGGCCACATGGAAGATTTTGATCAGTATGGGCTTTGCCCCATTGCTCTACCTGTTCTACGCCTCAATCTGCACGTGGTACTGCAAGAAACACCAGTACTTGAGATCATATGGGTTGGTGAGTATGTGGTGTCTCATCTACTTCTTGGGCATTCTCGTGACGTACTCGGCTTTGGTTACGGGAGAACAAGGAGTGGATTTGTTCAAGTCGCTCCGGCCCCTATACCTCCTGATCTTCCTGGGGTCAGCCATAGCGGAACTCAAAGAATTCCGCCAGAACCTCAGCCACGAGATCACGGAGTTTGTCAATAAGTACGGGTTGGAGTTGTTCCCCGATGACTTCAACCTATTGGAGGTGGCCAGCCATGACCACCTGCACAAGAAAGCACTGGTGGTGGATTCCGACGAGGAGGAAGAGCTCAAGACTCAGCAGTTGAGAAGACGGCGCATCTCACGCAAAAAACACTCAATGTTTGTGACCGGCGATACCAGCGAATCGTCCAAAAACAGCGATAGCGATATTGTGGATGATGTGTCTTCGTCCACGTCGGATGGGCTTTCGGTGGATGCACGGACCAAGTCGTACACCAACATCCCTGTGTTTTCTGACTACGATCTCCACATGAACGCCAAGAACTCACAAGTGGACATTAAGTCTGTGCTTCCGTCGCAAGTGGACATGGCGCATCATGTGAAAGATATCCCGTCGGTAGCGTCGCAGATGTCGATTTCTGACGACTTCAACTTCCGGGGCCCGGCATCACCAGCCTTATCCCGGAACAGCCTGCATGTGGAGCTCAACTTCGACAAGAACAAGGCCAACAGCCTCAGCCATAAGATCAAGATGAAGGTCCGCGAGAGCAGAGACCGCAACAATGGGTCCTCTCCTAATAGTCATAATTAATAGTCATAATACAGTCATAGTCATCAGACATCTGGGGTATTGATGGCCCAGAAAGTCGAAGAAAAAAAGGTTAGAAGAAGATTAGAAAAAGTTTAGAAAAAGAATAGAAAAAAAAAATCATTTCAAAGCATTGACAGATTCGGCTTACGTCTATCACAGTAACAACTACCTACAACAATCTGAGTCTATATACATACTACGTTCACTCTTCCACTGGCAATTGACTCTAGAATTATTCTACTCTGCTAGTAATAAACTCACTACAATACATTTATACCTAACTAAAACTATGTTCGTTGATGATTCCTAAAGAGGAACGACTGAGGTTTATATAACAATTGAAGAGAAACGTGGCATGGAAAAACTCTCCATCAGAACAATAATCATGATGTTCTTGATCGTGTTTGTTCAGGTAATACTATTAGATGGTTTTGGGACGGTTTTGGAGTGGTATTCTTATGATTAGACTGCAATGGTCCGAGTCTTGCTTTCAGTGGAGCTAGCAATCACCATAGAACCGTACAACATATAGTAGTGTAATCGTATGACAGATTTTTAGATCACGGAAGAATGAATTAACGTCATATTCAACTGCTGGTATTTGTAGTATTCATATTGGGTGGTTCGTATTGTATGATTTGGATTGTGTGATTTGTATTGTGACGTTGAAGCTTTCATGCTTACTCTTTAGTATACGTGTATTGACTGAATGGTCACTCATAGGACCGTTCCTATTGATGCGATGCTGAGTCGTTTTTGAGTTATCAACGACTCATTTTGTCTCAGTCTCA
>NKZI01001703.1:0-76667 GCA_002370645.1 Metschnikowia sp. 00-154.1 | reverse complement strand
ATTTAAGATTTCAGAATATTGAATTCTAATGAATGTTGGTGTGAAACATTATGCCATTTGGTTTGAAAGACTGTGCGAAGGGGTAACCTTTCTGAATTATTTGTTTGAATCGTTTTGTCGCGCTGGTTTGAATCGTTTTGTCGCGCTGGTTTGAAACATTTTGTCGCGCTGGTTTGAAACATTTTGTCGCGCTGGTTTGAAACATTTTGTCGTGCTGGTTTGAAACATTTTGTTGTGCTGGTTTGAATAGTTTTGAAAAACACTGTACTATCTGTTGAACTTGAGGGATCAGTACACCTGTTGATGAAGAACGGAGATCGAGAGAGTGCGCTCTGATATTCACGGCTAACGAAATATCAAGCAATCAGTTTTCCGAGACAATCAATTGTTGAAGACAATGGATTAGATAATGAAGAATGAATCCCCAGATATAAAGTAGATAATTTAATCAACATCAACTGCCTGAGGAGGTGTATCAAGATGCCTCAAAGAATCAGACCCACCAAAAGATCTCATACAGTGTTTTTCAAAATTATTCAAACCAGTGCGACAATGATTCAAACTAGCGCTACAAAATGTTTCGTGCCCCTTCGCACAATCTTTCAAACCATATGGACAAGTTGTTGTATACAGGATAATAATTAACCAGTTCAGTTCCGTCCGTTTTTCACCCTTGATTGGTATTGAAAGACTCCCAAATGTGGTACATAAGAGGCAATCCTCAATATTCAAGATTTTAAATTTAACATTTCAGAATAGTGAATTCTAATAAAAGTTGGTGTGAAACATTACGCCATTTGGTTTGAACCATTCTATCTTCTTGGTTCGAAACATTTTGTCGCGCTGGTTTGAATACTTTTGAAAAACACTGTATTGATAATACTTCGATGAGCACTGAAACCTCTTCTCATTCTTCTCCTAAAGTAAACACTTCTCCCAATGTGTTTAAATAACTTGATGAGACTATGAGGTCAGTGTCTTATAGCATGAAACACTCTGTAGATGTTACACCCTGGTTTGGTTAATTACTGGACTTCCTGGAGCCGCAAGTGCCGTTGCAGATCTGGCATTATCTTCTCTACACACTACCAACCTACACATAGTGCTTCATAGATCTGCATGTAACATACCCACGAATTACCTTAGGTCCGTGCCTGCTAAGTACTCGTTGACAATTAGAGTATAGTATTGGAGTAGGGTAGTATATGTTAGATTCTGGTTACGTCCAGTACTCTGTTTTGTGTGTTTTGTATGTTTATTCGCCCATGATTTNTTCTGGTTACGTCCAGTACTCTGTTTTGTGTGTTTTGTATGTTTATTCGCCCATGATTTCTCAAGGAGGAACCATCGCACCTTATATAGACTGGTCCGGCATAGAGGAATAGAGGTCGTATTGAGGGCCGAAGGCCGCTCAACATCTGATCGACCAGTGCAGGGTTTCGGCATCCACATGGGTAGTATACTACTCATGGTGGGTCTAACAGTATAGTATTAGAGTGATTAGTATTAGAGTGAGTAGTATTAGAGTGAGTAGAGTGAATAGAGTGAATAGAGTGAATAGAGTGAATAGAGTGAATAGAGTAGTATTGTTGGATTCTTGTTACGTTAGGTACTCTGTTTAATATATATTTTTGTTGATAATTACTCAGAAACAGAATCTGAGCTATTTAAGTATTTGACAACGACGTCGCCTAGTCAATTGGTTGTTGCTAGGTGCTTAGCCTTTTAATAATCGCAATAGATTAAAATTGGACACAATATCATACTGTACTGTTTACTTTTTTCTGACATACTAATATGATGTATAATTATGAGCACTGGTTCTGATATGGTATGCGATAGCTTGACCGGAATGGCGGGCCGCGGTCAGAATTGTTCAAGTACGGGACCTCCAAAAGTCCACCACTCAAAAGTTTTCGACTCACAAATATTCATTGTAAATTCCGGAATTCCAAGAATCCAAGAAAATCAAGTTTTATCAAAATCTTTTGAAAGAAAAGGTCATTTGCGTTGGGCCATTTTCTACTGAGGTATTCTGGTGCACGGGTGTGTTTTGCACCCATTAAATTCTCATTTGAGGTCCCTCACACTCTATTAAAAATCATACCTGCTGAATTACGAAGGTTAAAATATTGGAGTTAATCTTCAAGTCAAACCTTCAAATGGAGTGTTGGGAATAAGAAGCCATGGGTGGCAACTTACTGTCTTTTGGGTATCACAATCATATACGTGGCTGTGTAAGTCACTATGGCAGAGACTGAGAGAGTGCATGATCAGACATAGATACACCTTCCAGTATGTATAGTATAGTGTGTATATGATCAGCTATTATATAAGCGTTATGGATTGATAATAAGCTATGGTAAGCTATGGTAAGCTATGGTAAGCTATGGTAAGCTATGGTAAGCTATGGTAAGCTATGGTAAGCTATGGTAAGCTATGGTAAGCTATGGTAAGCTATGGTAAGCTATGGTAAGCTATGGTAAGCTATGGTAAGCTATGGTAAGCTATGGTAAGCTATGGTAAGCTATGGTAAGCTATGGTAAGCTATGGTAAGCTATGGTAAGCTATGGTAAGCTATGGTAAGCTATGGTAAGCTATGGTAAGCTATGGTAAGCTATGGTAAGCTATGGTAAGCTATGGTAAGCTATGGTAAGCTATGGTAAGCTATGGTAAGCTATGGTAAGCTATGGTAAGCTATGGTAAGCTATGGTAAGCTATGGTAAGCTATGGTAAGCTATGGTAAGCTATGGTAAGCTATGGTAAGCTATGGTAAGCTATGGTAAGCTATGGTAAGCTATGGTAAGCTATGGTAAGCTATGGTAAGCTATGGTAAGCTATGGTAAGCTATGGTAAGCTATGGTAAGCTATGGTAAGCTATGGTAAGCTATGGTAAGCTATGGTAAGCTATGGTAAGCTATGGTAAGCTATGGTAAGCTATGGTAAGCTATGGTAAGCTATGGTAAGCTATAGTAAGCTATGGTATGAGGGTGTATGGTGTGTGGAGACTTGTTACTCTTATATGCAGTGTACATGGAGTGTATGAACCAGCAACACAAGTATACTAGACTAGTAAAATAAACCAGCAAGAGATACGCATATAAGGCAGTGAAGCTAGGAGGAAATTAACCCTGATAGTACATTAGCAGTACTTGGGTACATAGAAAAGAATGCGTTTTTCTAGAAAACGGAATAAAACTCATTGAGCTTCAAACCGTAGTAGGTGGTGGAAAGCGTGCCCATGATAAAGAGCACCAAAGGGCTTAAGCCATTTGAATCTCGTTTTTTGGGAGGTGACACATCAAACAATATTTATGGATAAATTGCCCATACTCTATTAGATTCACATCCAATGTCTTCAAAGGAACGTAGCTCTCCAAACGTTCATTGGTACTATTACTACTTACTACTTACTACTTACTACTTACTACTTACTACTTACTACTTACTACTTACTACTTACTACTTACTACTTACTACTTACTACTGACTACTGACTACTTACTACTTACTACTTACTACTTACTACTGACTACTGACTACTTACTACTGACTACTTACTACTGACTACTGACTACTTACTACTTACTACTTACTACTTACTACTGACTACTGACTACTGACTACTGACTACTTACTACTGACTACTTACTACTGACTACTTACTACTTACTACTTACTACTGACTACTTGCTAGTACACGTCGTAATCTATGCTAACTGCAGGTATATATTTCTAGAGGGTAGAGTGGTATTTCATGTCAACACGGAAGTGAGGTACTTCGTGTATATGTTGTATGCAGACAATAGGGCTATGCAAGTCATAGACGAGTGGATAAATACCAAAGGGAGTCCGCACCCCGTTTTAAGACTTCGGTCTTGTAAGGCACAACTTACCTATCCCTGTATATTAATATATACTAAAACACAAGCTCCATTATAAAATATCATCCTCCAAAGATATAATCGTTGATTTGTGGGAATGGGTATTAGATTGACGCCGTTACTCCATCCATTTCCCATTTCATTCATTTCCAAATCCATCCCCTCTCCAATCCATCCCCTCTCCAATCTATCCCCTCTCCAATCTATCCCCTCTCTAATTCTTTTCATTCCCAATTCCGTCTCTTAATCATGGTCGTGCACTCTCCAGAGTCTAAATACCTCTATACAGTAAGTATTTTCGTCCAAATTTCACTATACGGATTCGGGACATAATTCATTTTAATTAGTGAAAATATTAGTGTATCCTCATATTCTGCCTATACCAACTTATCAGGAGAAGACGACCATAAGTATGGACTAGTGTGTATTTATATTGGAGGTTGGTGGAGCTGGTCGCGGGAAGACAAGTGGGGGCCCTGTTGTGTGCCGGACACACCCATAGCTCGTCTATATAAGGAGAACCCTTTCCCTCATGAATTCCTCCCCAATATTTTTTGGCCACTGACCATTTTACCCCGCAAATCTAGACCATACATGGCATGCATGATTTTTTTACTCTGAACATATACAAGAACATATATATTTTTTTTATTGAAAAATTGTACAATGGGGACTCCTTATCGATTCTTTGATGGCTGCAAATTTCTTGGCTGTCAACTGTAAATACCAATTGTTATTTACTGACCTGAATATGAAGGACTATATTTTATTAATTTATTAATTTTTTAAGGGTTTAGCGTGTTATGGTTGTCATTTTGGTTTTTGGCTGTCATTTTGGTTGTTATTGTTTTGGCTGTTATTTTGGTTGTTATTGTTTTTGGCTGTCATTTTGGTTGTTATTGTTTTTGGCTGTCAGATTGGTTTTAATTTTGATTATTGGCTGCTTTATTGGCTGTCATTTCTGAATGAATGATTGCTCGGTATTTTCTTATGGGCAATTCTTAAGTGCCAATTCTTGAGTGTTATTTTTGAAGTGTTAATTGTGGGTGCCATTATTGATCATTTTTGACTATCATTTACTTTCAACTTGTGTTTTAGTATATATTGATATACAGGCATATCTAAGTTGTACCTTACAAGACCAAGGTACTTAGACGTGGCGCGAAGACAGTGTTGAACGTTAGCATATACCAATTGGTATACAGGAACCGTTATATAGTTGGACTGCAATAACTCTCTCAAATGAGCGACTAGGGTAATCAGTTCTGCATCTGTCTCGTAACTCTATTGCTATGTAAAGTAGTGAGTTCGTGATCTCTGTTTCACAATTGATGCCGCTCACCACTGAGCAGGATTCTTGCTTTATATAGTTAATCCTGGAAACTTCCAAACGGTCTCTCCTTCGTCAAACTCCCTCATCTATATTGTCTTCTCCGAAACAATGCTCAGAGCTAGACGAGAGCTAGACGAGAGCTAGACGAGAGCTAGACGGGAGCCCATAGAGCCCTAGCTCTACCTTTGTCTCTTCTTCAACAATACCCAACATTGTTTCATCTGGATAGCTTGGCATGAGCATGCAGTACCCGCACATGTACTGGTCTCAAGTTCATCAGTCACATGTCGCGTGTTCCAACAGACAGGAGGCAAGTGAAAACCCTTCAACTGCGAAGGACCTGCACATAGCATATCACTGGTCTATATGCAATACATCTACGAAGTACCGTAACTTCGTGCACGCTAAGTACTTGTTGACATTTACTAATTGTTTATAGATTTTCTATTGGCTGTCATTCTATTGGCTGTCATGCTATTGTTGTGGCTTTCATTGTGGTTGTCCGATTTGACTGTCATTCATGACCCAATTGCTTGTGGTCAATTGTTAGAAGACCAATGCAAGACCATTTCTCTAGTGACAATACTTACGTGCTAAATCTTAAGGGTCTATTGTTAACATTTTTAGGTACGTCATCTCCAATCTTTATTGGCCATTATTAGGTTTGTCACCTTCAACTTTTTATTGGTCATTGTTACCTGACATTTTTAACTATTCACGACTGTCATTGTTGGTTGTGATTTTTGACTTCAAATTCTTGGCTCCCAATTAGTAAGTGTTAATTTGTGGGTGATATTTAGCGATCATTTTTGAGTTTCATTTACTAATGTTTTGTCTGTCAATGTTGGTGCTCAATGTTGGTGCTCAATGTTGGTGCTCAATGTTGGTGGTGATTGTTGGTGGTGATTGTTGGTGGTGGTTGTTGGTGGTGGTTGGTGGTGGTTATTGTTGGTGGTTATTCTTGGTGATCATCGCTGATTATTCATTGGCTATCATTTTTTAAGGGTCCATTATTGGCTATCAGTTGTGAAGCATCATCTATTGGTCGCTGTAAGATATTTTTTATCGACGGTCACTTTCGAGACCCATTGTCTGGTTTACAATGTGCCTGTCAATAGTTTGTTGTCCCTATTGGTTGTCATTTTCATTTATCGTTTTATTCTGGGATTTCTGGGTTCCCTTTATCGGCTGTCTCTCATTGGTACTGAATGGTGGGTGACGTCTATTGGTCCTTTTCTCGGTGCCAATTTGAGATGTCATTTATTGAATATCAATTACACACTGCCCTTTGCTTATCACATGCCTTTGCATTACTGGTACCTTCGCCTGACACATCCCTTACAATTCCTAGTACCTTCGCCTGACACATCCCTTACAATTCCTGGTACCTTCGCCTATCACACCCCTTTCAATTCCTGGTACCTTTTGCCTGACACATGTTCTTAATTTGGCTGTCAATATAAAAGGTCTTTCCTCCCTAGAACATATTAATCTTGAAACCAAATCACCATGAAAACATCTCAGTTCATCCTTGCCTCCTTTCTTATTGTCATTGCGGAGGCACAATCCTACTACAACTTGGCCTTCTTTGCCAAAGTCAAGGACACCTTGGAACCGCTCTCCGGCTGGGTCCAAGATTTTACTGACGTGACGTGACCTACAACACCTTGTACCATGGAGATGCGTCGGCAGTGCCTGTGAAGTTCAAAGTACACGATAACTACGCCTTCACGAGACATACATCCACGCCCGGAAGTGTGGGGGTTCCGCAATGGGTTGCTTGCGTTTGGTCTGGGGATAAAGAAAAGACTGGGGGGTGTACATGGGTCTAAGGAAAGTACTGGGGATAAATCTGGGGCTGGAGGTGATACTAAGCCTATGAACGCCGATGATTATGTACCGGAAGTCATACTCATACTCTGACGTGACAGTACCTGAACAATAACCGAAAGGTGATGGCAAACCAGGTAAACTTCTAAGGCCGTGCAGGGGATTTGAGTTTAAGATCTGGCAGTGTTACATTACTAAAGGAATCTTTGGCTGTGGTCTAAGCAATTCTGACTTTGAGTTGGGTGATTTTAGGGAAGTGATCAGAGTGGGGTTGACTTCAGGTTATAGATCCGATCCAGATCCACACCAGATGTAAGAAGAGATTCAAATGCTTGTTGATATGTTAAAACAGCCTGGTATCAGTCCATTCATTGACTCCATTCATTGACTCCATTCATTGACTCCATTCATTGACTCCATTCATTGATTCAACAAACACTCAGAAGTTTAAGGATTCCAGGTCAAGAAAGGCTCTCACTTCATCCTTCAACATCTTCTTCAATTCACCATCAATGCATCCATACACTCTAACGGCTCCGTTAGGTATCAGTCACAAAAGATGTTGGACAAAGTGGAGAGACTCGGTCAAAGTGATAGTAACCAGGCCTCTGAAAATTTATGACTTTACATGGCAATGTTCAATGATTGCTAGTCAATATCGGGCAGAAACCATTTATGATATCAATGCAATTGCAAAACTGGCTTAATACTGAACCGAAAAAGAATCAGATATTATGATTTAATTTAATTTAGTGGAACTATGTTCTGTCACGCGAGAGTCACGTGACATTCACGTGACATTCACGTTTATAAACGCACGTGCCTCAAGACACGTGCGCGTTTCCACGTGCTGCTTACCATGTGATGTTTGGCACCCTCGCTTTTCTCCATTCCTCCACGTCACTCAACACCAACATGTCCCAAGTCCCGATCCAGCACGTGCTCGGAGTAGAGCTTGCAACTATTAAGCAGCTCCTCCGCGTGATCATCTTCATCCTGATTGCCGGAGCGGCAATCTCGTCTCGACTCTTTTCAGTCATCCGATTCGAGTCCATCATCCATGAGTTCGACCCCTGGTTCAACTTCAGGGCCACCAAGTACTTGGTCAACAATTCGTACTATGAGTTCTTAAACTGGTTTGACGACAGAACTTGGTACCCCTTGGGCAGGGTCACAGGCGGTACTTTGTACCCTGGGCTCATGGTGACTTCAGGGGTTATTTGGCATACTTTAAGGGAGTGGATGGCGCTCCCAATTGATATTCGCAACATCTGTGTATTGCTCGCACCCGCCTTTTCAGGCATTACTGCGATCTTCTCGTACCTCCTTGCGGCGGAAATGAAGGATCGCACTGCGGGGCTTTTGGCGGCCATTTTCATGGGCATTGCGCCTGGGTACATCTCGCGGTCAGTGGCTGGAAGTTATGATAACGAGGCCATTGCTATTACGTTGCTTATGGCCACGTTTTACCTTTGGATCAAGTCCATGAAGGTGGGCAGTGTGTTCTATGGCGCCTTGACGGCCTTGTCGTATTTCTATATGGTGTCTGCTTGGGGAGGTTATGTGTTTATTACAAACTTGATTCCATTACACGTGTTCGTGCTTGTGTTGATGGGTAGATACACTCCTCGCTTGTATACTGCTTACACGACATGGTATGCTTTAGGTACGTTGGCTTCGATGCAGATTCCGTTTGTGGGTTTCTTGCCTATCCGGTCCAATGACCATATGGCTGCTTTGGGAGTCTTTGGCTTGTTGCAATTGGTGGCTTTTGGTGCATATGTGCGCTCGGCTGTTCCTGATGCTCAATTCAAGTCGTTCTTCACGGTGTCGGTGCTCCTTACCATTGTTTTAGGAATCACTGGTCTTTTCGCCTTGACGGCTGCTGGTTGGATTGCTCCTTGGACTGGACGTTTCTACTCGTTATGGGACACCAACTATGCCAAGATCCATATACCCATCATTGCCTCTGTTTCTGAGCACCAGCCCACAGCTTGGCCTGCGTTCTTCTTTGACAATAGTTTCTTGGTGTGGTTGTTTCCTGCCGGCTTGTACTTTTGTTTCAGGGAGTTGAAGGATGAGCACATTTTCATCATTATCTATGGTGTTCTCGGTACTTACTTTGCTGGAGTCATGGTGCGGTTGATGTTGACGCTTACGCCAGTGATTTGTGTTTCTGGAGCCATTGCGTTGTCCAAGCTTTTTGATTGTTACATGAACTTTGTGGAGTTGTTTGATAAAAATAAAAAGGACCAAAGTGAAAAGGTGGAGAAACTGGGCAAATCTGGCAAGTCCAAGGGCTCTTTCCCCGTGTTCCAGGTATTGACCAAGGCAGTTGTGTTGTCGTCGTTCGTCTACTACCTCTACCTCTTTGTGTTGCACTGCACCTGGGTGACATCCAATGCCTACTCGTCTCCGTCGGTGGTGTTGGCATCCAGAAACCCTGACGGTTCTCAGGCCATCATCGATGACTACAGAGAGGCATACTACTGGTTAAGAATGAACACTCCAGAGGATGCTAAGGTCATGGCGTGGTGGGACTACGGCTACCAGATTGGAGGAATGGCCGACAGAACCACTCTTGTGGACAACAACACGTGGAACAACACTCACATTGCCACGGTGGGTAAGGCTATGGCAGCTGGAGAAGAAGTGTCGTACGATATCTTAAAGAAGCACGATGTTGACTATGTGCTTGTGATCTTCGGTGGAGTGTTGGGCTACTCGGGTGATGACATCAACAAGTTCTTGTGGATGGTGCGTATCTCCGAGGGTATCTGGCCGGAGGAGATCCATGAAAGAGACTACTTCAGTGACCGTGGAGAGTACAAGGTGGACCGGGATGCATCGCAGACCATGCAGAACTCGTTGATGTACAAGATGTCATACTACGGTTTCACGGACTTGTTCCAGGGCCGGGATGGAGTGGACCGAGTGCGTAACCAGGACATTCCAGCCAGCCGCAAAATCACACTCGATGCCGTAGAAGAGGCCTTCACCTCGCAAAACTGGATTGTCAGAATCTATAAGGTCAAAGACCTCGATAACCTTGGAAGAGATATTCTGTCAGCCGGAGCCTTTGAACGTCAACGCTCTGGGTCTCAGCAAACAAAGAGAATCAGACTGGCCAAGAAGCCTTCCTTGGACTTGAGAGTCTAGTTAAAAAGTGACAGAAATAGTGGATATCTGAAGAACAGTGAATATCTGTATGAGAAGTATCTGTATGAAAGTAGTTCAGAGAACAGTACTTCAGAGAACAGTGCTTAAGAGAACAGTATTCAGAGAACAGTACTTAAGAGAACAGTATTCAGAGAACAGTACTTCAGAGAACAGTATTCAGACAACAGTATTCAGAGAACAGTATTCAGAGAACAGTACATAAGAGAACAATGGCAGTGATCTATATCAGAGTAGTTCAATGACCAATAGTAGGTGTCTGTCCTTTCAAGTACCCAATATCCTAATGGCTTGTAAATATGATAGGTGACAAGGTGCTGGTAGACAGGAAAGCAATAGGCATGGAGTAGAAGTGGGTACGGTATTGGTGGTCACATTGACAGTGGACTCAGACACAGAGTAGTACTAACTTGTACCCAAGAACAGAATGGAGGAACCAGAGCTAAATGGGAATTAAATGAAGTGATATGGGTATAAGTATCTAACACCTCTCGGAGAGTATCATCAGAAAATACAAATACAGATATCAGTAGCAAATGGTAGAGCAAGCATTAAGCTAGTACTACTCTACTACTCTACTACTCTACTACTCTACTACTCTACTACTCTACTACTCTACTACTATTACTACTACTACTGACTACTGACTACTATTACTACTACTGACTACTGACTACTATTACTACTACTACTACTACTACTACTACTACTACTACTACTACTACTACTACTACTACTACTGACTACTGACTACTGACTACTGACTACTGACTACTGACTACTGACTACTGACAACTACTGACTTAGTGTACTTATAATAGCATTTTACTAACAACCATATCTTCACACACTATTATTACGTACCATTACACTGTGACTCATTACCACACTAAGCTACCACTGCTTACTACCCTTAGTAATATAGTAAAGTGGATCATTAGACATTATTACTAAGTACTACTACTGATACTTCCATTAGCACTATTAACTACAACGTCTATTAACTACAACGTCTATTAACTATATCGTTTATTAACTATATCGACTGTTACTCAGCCATACCACTAATGCTACTGCTGCTATTACTACAGAACACTACACAGAACAATAAAATACTATACTAACCATATTATTGGTTCATCTCTACTTCTGTTATGTTCTTTATAACGTATGTTGCCTAAACTTGTATTCGTTGATGGTTCCTCAAAGAGAGGAACCGGGGCGACTTATATACCTTTTGAGAGAAACGTGGCATCGAAAAACTCTCCACCAGAATAATGAGAAGTATTGTTCTGGAATATTCGAAAAGGGCCTCTGATTCACGAGTTGTCACAATGACCAAATGTAGTGTCACGGCATTTGTAGTAGACAATACTAGAATCAGACATCGTAGGCTCCATAATGTATCAATAAGTAGTGTTCTACCTATTGTGGATCTAACAATTTCTCTGTATTGTACTATAGCGTACCATGTTCAATACATTGTCATATAGTCATATTCATATTCTTTGGTCACGTTCTTGGTGGTGACCAAATCCATACTATAATACCCACTACTTAGTGCTACTGCTACTGCTACTGCTACTGCTACTGCTACTGCTACTGCTACTGCTACTGCTACTGCTACTGCTACTGCTACTGCTACTACACTACTGCTACTGCTACTGCTACTGCTACTGCTACTACTACTACTACTACTACTACTACTGCTACTGCTACTGCTACTGCTACTGCTACTGCTACTGCTACTACTACTGCTACTGCTACTACACTACTGCTACTGCTACTGCTACTGCTACTGCTACTACTACTACTACTACTACTACTACTACTACTGCTACTGCTACTGCTACTGCTACTGCTACTACTACTTAGTACTACTGACTACTACCACTAACTACTGACTACTACCACTAACTACTACCACTAACTACTGACTACTACCACTAACTACTACCACTAACTACTACCACTAACTACTACCACTAACTACTACCACTAACTACTACCACTAACTACTACCACTAACTACTGACTACGCTATACTTGTTAGATTTCGGTAAATGTAGCGTGCTACTGTGAATGTCCATGAGTACACCGTGGGAAGAAGGACTCAGAAAAATTTGGTGATAGCGAAGAATGCTCGGATGATACTCCATATGATGGTAAGGTAAAGCCAAATGTGGAGCGCGCCTTCAATTAGTGAGTTGGGGACGAATGTTGATTCTGGGGAAGACGGAGACACTCTAAGGATGGCAATGAATTCCATAGCTCCGGAAGAAATAGTAAGAGCCATAAGAATAGCCATGACAAAGGTCGATCCGTAATAGATGAAAGTGCCCAAAGAATAGTTTTCGACAAAAGTAAGACCGTTGGCCATGTTAGATTCCGGTTACTTCAGGTACTCTGTTTATCTAACAATACTAATACTACTACTCTACTGTTACTTCTCTACTACTAATACTACTCTACTACTACTGCTACAATGACTGCTACAATGACTGCTACAATGACTGCTCTAATTGTACTACTATAATCTACACCCTCGTATTTATCATAGTCTGCTGATTACTACTAGTAATGGTGCCAGTGGTTTTGCCGGAAATAGGTTGAGTAGGCAGTAGTGGTAATTACGACTTTCATCCTGGTCTCCTTGTAAGAAAGTGATTTCCTATTCCCTTACTTCAAGTACCACTAAGTACCACTAAGTACCACTTTTTAGGGGCTTACTTTATGGTAATTATATTCAAGTACATGTACTGATCACATATTACCGTCTCACCTAACATTTTTTCCGTGTGGTATACAGAGTCTTTTCGTCGGAGGTTATATTATTCAAAGGGAGAAAGAGGAGATAGAGAGAAGAGAAATAATTTTGAGAGAGAAAAATAATTTGGCATAATAATTGTGTTATGGGAATTTTGGTGAAATTGGGGTGTGAATTTTGGTCTGAATAATGATGAATTGTGTAGTGAGTGTAGAAATACACATAAAGTGTGAGGAATTATTTGTGAGGAATTATTTGTGAGGAATTGTGTGACTGAAGATTTGATAATTCCAGCTCAGCTAAGAATGCTGTGGAATCAGGTGGCCCATAGAGTAACCATGGTTCAAGATCCAGAGGTCCTTTTTTACTATAAGATATGGACCTTATTGTCTCATCATAGTAGTAAACACTTTACGTGGAGTTCTTAAATCAGAATCAGCGTGAGTCTCATTATCAGTACGAGGAGTTTTGGTGGGTCTAGATTTGGGAGGCATCTTGGTATGTCTCTCTAGGTAAAGATATTCGATCAGTAGAAATATTCGATCAGTAGAGATATTCGATCAGTAGAGATATTCGATCAGTAGAAATATTCCATTAGTAGAAATATTCCATTAGTAGAAATATTCGATCAGTAGAAATATTCCATTAGTAGAAATATTCCATTAGTAGAGATATTCGATCAGTAGAGATATTCCATTAGTTGTCTAATAAATGATGTCGCGAAGGCCTCCTTATATATTTGGCAGTTGGCCTTCACTGACCCTTTGTTGTCAGGATAACCAAGGTAGGGAAACTAGCTGCGCGGCGCGGTGCCCTGCAAGCCAAGAGCGCCGTGCGCTCTCTTATTCGGTGCTATTTTCCAACAGTGACGAATTATTTGTGAGGAATTGTGTGACGAATTGTGTGACGAATTGTGTGAGGAATTGTGTGACGAATTGTGTGACGAATTGTGAAAGGCTTCGGATCGTGGATTCTCAGAATAGTAGAAATTGGGTCTACCTCCTGCTTTCAGCAAGATTCGGTATCGTAAATGGTTGAAAGACTTTAGATTCCTCTCTTTGAGGAGTCATCAATGATTGTAGTAACGATCAGGTATCAAACTTGCTAATAAGACTCTAACACTCTTAGTTTTGAGAATTGGGGGTCGCCAGTTCTATGAAGAGAAATAGCTTCTGAATCACAAGAAACAAAAGACACTGGTATCCATGAGGACGGAACTGATTTTTGGTTAAGCTTGGAACTCCGGTATGTGATTCCAAAAGAGCTTCTCCATAAGGTCAAGACCTTAAATATTGCTTCCATTCACTGTTTCCATTCACTGCTTCCATTCACTGCTTCCATTCACTGCTTCCATTCACTGCTTCCATTCACTGCTTCCATTCACTGCTTCCATTCACTGCTTCCATTCACTGCTTCCATTCACTGCTTCCATTCACTGCTTCCATTCACTGCTTCCATTCACTGCTTCCATTCACTGCTTCCATTCACTGCTTCCATTCACTGCTTCCATTCACTGCTTCCATTCACTGCTTCCATTCACTGCTTCCATTCACTGCTTCCATTCACTGCTTCCATTCACTGCTTCCATTCACTGCTTCCATTCACTGCTTCCATTCACTGCTTCCATTCACTGCTTCCATTCACTGCTTCCATTCACTGCTTCCATTCACTGCTTCCATTCACTGCTTCCATTCACTGCTTCCATTCACTGCTTCCATTCACTGCTTCCATTCACTGCTTCCATTCACTGCTTCCATTCACTGCTTCCATTCACTGCTTCCATTCACTGCTTCCATTCACTGCTTCCATTCACTGCTTCCATTCACTGCTTCCATTCACTGCTTCCATTCACTGCTTCCATTCACTGCTTCCATTCACTGCTTCCATTCACTGCTTCCATTCACTGCTTCCATTCACTGCTTCCATTCACTGCTTCCATTCACTGCTTCCATTCACTGCTTCCATTCACTGCTTCCATTCACTGCTTCCATTCACTGCTTCCATTCACTGCTTCCATTCACTGCTTCCATACCTAACTTAATTATAATACTAGGGTTGGCTACGATACTAGGCAATGTTAATTGCTCGTCTCATTGATTAAGTTGGGTCCTTTTACACTGAGGACTCCGAGCCCGTACCTGCTGTTTATATTGTTGAGCGTTATAGTACACACTCGCATAAGCTGGAACACTTACCAAGTGTTTTTTCCAACAACTCTATGGATTGTGAAACCTCAGTGATCTTCTCAATCATTTGTATTTTATCTGTATCTAGTATACTCGGACATTCTTGTATCTTAACACAGCAGTTTCAAAGATCTCTTCTAAGAACGTCCTCGTCCGCTCTTTATATATCCCATTCCTCTTCATCACCAAAACTCTTCCCGAGATTGTCTTCGCTAATATAATGACCAGAGTTAGACGAGCGCTAAAAGAGACCTAGACGAGAACCCGACGACGATCTGCCTGATCTTTTTTTCTCTTTAACAATACCTATCATTGTTTCATCTAAATGCAATCATATGAACATTCAGTACACGCCAGTGTATTGATCCTCCAAGTTCAACAGTAGTTAGTATTTAGTACTTAGTACTTAGTACTTAGAAGTTCATACTTAGTAGTTCATACTTGGAAGTTCATACTTAGTAGTTCATACTTAGTACCACTAGTAACCAGTTAGCAGTTAGCAGCTAATAGTTAGTAGTTGTTAATGGTAGTACTAGTCGTAAGTAGTTGTTAGTAGTGGCGGTGGTAATAAAAAGTGAAAGGTATAGCTGGTAGTATGGTATACTGTACTTTTAAGTAGTAATTGAGTTGAGTAGTTTGGTGGTGGAATGAAAACGTTGGTGCGGATAACACTGTTCAAGGTTCTCATTCACAGTAATTCATGAGTACACCTCAAAATAGACAAATGAAACCATAGAAAAAAACACACATCATGGAAATCAACAAAAGTAGATAATTCAAAGGAGGTACTTATTCTTACGCTAAATATATTGTTTAGAGGAATTACGAAATACGATACATGAACCCATACACTCCAAAGCTCCTCTACATTTGGGAATGCACATGAGCCCTGGGCCCCAGCTTCCAGTCGCACTTGACACCTTCACCTCTACCTCCACACCTCCACACCTCCACTAACCTATACAGAAGACATCCAACCATCAAACAAACAATACCACTATAAATCTTCAATCTCAGAGCTGATTAATGCAGGAATCAATAAGGAAGTGGCCACGACTATGGATATACTGAATTTTATGTTTTCAGTGGTTATGTCGAGGGATGATTAGATCCCCACATGTCAACTTAACCAATTCCCAATTAGATCCATAAAACACTTCTAACTTGTCACCCTCTGTACCACTTTAGACCAGTACATCCTACTACAATGAGTAGAGTACTCTTATGCAACATTTGATCTCTGGATAATAGAGTCATGATATGGTGATCAATAGATAACAAAGAAGTTATGGATCACACCATTCCAGTCCACACCAGTCCATACCAGTCCAGTCCACACCACCATTCCAGACCACAGTCCAGTCCACAACCCAGACCACAGTCCAGTCCACAACCCAGACCACAGTCCAGACCACAGTCCAGTCCACAACCCAGACCACAGTCCAGTCCACAACCCAGACCACAGTCCAGTCCACAACCCAGACCACAGTCCAGTCCACAACCCAGACCACAACCCAGACCACAGTCCAGTCCACAACCCAGTCCACAACCCAGTCCACAACCCAGACCACAGTCCAGACCACAGTCCAGACCACACCAGTCCAGACCACACCAGTCCAGACCACACCAGTCCAGACCACACCAGTCCAGACCACACCAGCCCAGAATTGACACTGAAGGGTGATGATGGAGTTGTCAGAGTAGAGTAGTATCCAGCTGACCTGATTTTAATGTTCCTTGGTGACCAATTTAGACTCCTGTAAATATCAAAGCAGCACAGTAGCACAGTGGCACAGTAGCAGAACAGTATAATATGTTTCCCTGGTCTTATCATACTGCCATAATTATGCCACACCATACCCTGAGTTACCCCACTTTAGGTAATCCACCATATATGTAGTGGGTCCACTGGTATGAGTAAGAATTGACAGGACTCTGGAATTGAGGACTCTGCAATTGAGGACTCTGCAATTGAGGACTCTGCAATTGAGGACTCTGGAATTGAGGACTCTGGAATTGAGGACTCTGCAATTGAGGACTCTGGAATTGAGGACTCTGCAATTGAGGACTCTGCATTTGAGGACTCTGCAATTGAGGACTCTGGAATTGAGGACTCTGCAATTGAGGACTCTGCATTTGAGGACTCTGCAATTGAGAACTCTGCAATTGAAAGGACCCTTCTAGACCAATGTCCAGATTTAGCACAGATTGCAGCCAGAAATACTGGAAAAATGCCGAAAGAGGAAGTACCTAGGAACTTTCCCCACAATCCAATCACGTGACCAACAAAATTAATAAGCCCAATTCTTCCCATAAACCAAACCCAATAAACCAAATTCAATGACCAACAACTCAATCAGCCAATTAAATCACATCACAATAAGCCAAATAAACCAATTGCTTTTTTTTTCACTCTTTTTCGGTGGAGTGATTCTCATGCGGTCGCTTTATACCTTCCAGCCTGCATCCAACTTCTCCGCAATCCAGAGCAAAGTACAGCGACCATCCAATCCCCATTAGATCCCCATCCAATCCCCCACTAGATCCCCACTGACCAGGAAATATCAATCCAAAATTCATAATCGTTGGCTAAGAAAATATCAATCCAAAATTCACAATCATTGGCCAATTACAATATTGACCAATCATTAGAATCCCGGAATTTATCTTGACCAATCAGTCCTGACCAATCACTAACAATCAATTATTCACCAATAATTGACCAATCAGTCTTGACCATCAGTCTTTAACATTAGTCTTGAACAATCACAATAACCTTGTCCCATCCAATAATATAATCCGCTGTCAATATGCCGGGGGTGTTGGATCTTAGAAGCCACCTTGTGTTCTACCGCAAGTACCACATGAACCATACCAACGTGGCCATCCACTTGGTGTGTATCCCCATGATCTTGCTCTCTGCCATCAGTATGACCATTGGAACTGTGGTGAGCCAGAGCTACCCTCGGGCCACCGTTGGGACCATTGCCGCATGGGTGTATGGGCTTTATTATGTGATGTTGGACTGGCAGTTGGGGCTTCCGACGTGGGTGTTTTTGGCTGGCTATGCCCACGTGCAACGTAACTTCTATAAGTCGTTGGCCGTGTCGTCTGGCTTGTCTCCTTTGCAGTATGTGCAGATAGCTGCTGGCATCCATGTGAGTTGCTGGTTGGCGCAGTTCTATGGCCATGCGGTGCACGAGAAGAGGGCTCCTGCGTTGTTCGACAACTTGCTCCAGGCATTGGTGTTGGCTCCGTTTTTTGTGGTGTTTGAAATCGCCTTCTGGTTAGGCTATAAGCTTGACATCAAGACCGACATGGATAACAAGGCTGGCAAGGCTCGCTTGAAGATGATGCAGCAGGAAAAGCATAAATAGGAAGAGGATGAAGAATACAAACAGCAAACACAAAAGCATAATGAAGGAACAGAAACAAACACGAGCACGAAAGCATAACGAAGGAACAGAAACGAACACGAGCACGAAAGCATAGCGAAAGAAACGAAAACAGACACGAGCACGAAAGCATAACGAAAGGAACGGAAACAAACACGATCATACAAACAACATAACCACAGCTCTTCAACTTCAATCACTATCTCCGGCTCTTTCGCGCTTGATACTTGTTGTAGTTCTGCAACACCTCCTCCTCATAAAGGGACGTGCCGGTGACCTGGTTCCCAATGGTGAGCCACCCTGGCCGGATATTGTTGTCCCGCCCAAAAATCTCGAGTTTCCGGGCATCCTTCCCCACCAACCTCTCCACGATGCCATAGAGCTCGTCTGGCTTGCGCAGGGTCTCACGTGTTCCACTAACAATGAAGTCGATGTCGATCTTCTTGTTAAGCCAGATCGGGTTGCCCTTGACCCCTACGATCAAATGCTCTTTGGAGTGGTTGAACCAGTGCCCCGTGCGGCCCGTGACTATGGTCCGGCGTAACTGGTTCAACTTGATCCAGATCATTTCATCCGAGATCGTGTACCCCCATTGCGCCAACGCCTTGCGCCCTATTTCAATGGACCGTCCAGTCACCCAAAGCATCAATATGCCTTCGTCCTGAAGCTCTCTCATAGGAAGAGAGAGAAGCTCGGAGTCTTTGCATGTGCCGTATGGCAAAGACATGTGAATATCCCAGGCCGGGTCCGAGATAATGGCTGCAAACTTGCCGAGGATATTGAAGGGAAGGTAACGCACATCACAATTAATCCATTGCGGAGGAAGCTGCTTCTTGGAAATGGTATCGTAACATTCGCCAACCGTGTAGTCCAAAGCTAGCAACGGCTTGGACTCGTCTGGTGCTGCTGCCTGCGATGGGTTGAGTGTGTAGAAGTGTAAGTACCTGCAATTCTTAAGTTTGTGGCACGTGTCCAAGTATGAGCAGTTGCCAAGGTACTGGTCAGTATGAGAGGTCAAAAGTGGCAAGAAATGGATCTTTGTTTTAACGCACGCCAAAATCTCCTTGTTGATGAGCGACTTGCACGATGCAATAACCTTGTGGATCTTGGAGTTCGGAGGAAGCTCGTTGGACCCTTGGCCAAGGGTTTTGGCACTCAAACATAACTTGGCTAGTGTTTGGTTATGAGTGGCACACTCACACACCTCGAAGAATGCCTTTTGCGTGGACTGGAGTTTGGCCCGCTGTACCCCAAGCTTTTCCATTGCCGTGGGCTTGCTGATCATATTATTGAGTCTGTCAAGATCAAAATCAAACCCGTCTTCGCCTTCTATCTTCACACTGGATGTAGTGTAGAGTTCCGAGTTTAACATGCCCATTAACACAGCCTGCATGGGCTCCTTCAAACTGGGACTGGAATATTTGACCTGTATATCTGTGACTTTTCCAGGGGGTCCAGGATCCGCAAGGCGTCTTTGCAAATGCTCAAGATTAGCCTTCTTGATCCACGTGAGCCGTCTGATGCCATCAGTGCTAAACTCAAGCGCATTGGCCGAGACCTGGTTGAACTCATTGAGAAACTTGCAGAACTGTTTAAGGGTATCAGCTCTGGAATCGGCGTTTTCGGGATACTCGAGCCGGTAGAAGACCCTGATGATTTCCAAATTTCCCCGGTACGGGTCGTTGAGAAGCCGGCCTTTGTATTGGCATAGAAAGTCAAGGAGATTGCCGAACCGCAACTGGGTCTCTGGGTAACTCATCACTCTATTCTGAAATTTCTGGAATCCAAATAAACCTCAGTTCGAGTAACTGACTATAGTAAAGGCTTGACTCTTTAGAACCTCTTAATCAATAAACTGCGACTCAATCGGTTCGTAATGTGGTAGAACTTTTAACTCTAAGAACTCGTTACTCAGTGAAACGTGACTCTTAAACAATCTTAAACACCAATTTGTGGCCGTTAACTTTTGTTCTGGCCTAATAACTTTCTCTTATAGTAGACCTTTTTTCAGTAGATCTTATTTTAGCCTAATCAAATCTCAAAACAATCAGTCTATTCAAATCTCGAGACTATTAGGCTATTCAAATCTCGAAAATCCTTAACTTTATCAAATCTTGGAATTTTATTAATCTTATTCTAGTAAGCTCAGCGGTAGCCAAAAAATGTGAAGGCGTATTTATAGGAGGGAATGCGAGTTTATATAGTTTTGGCCGCCGCTTGCGGTTGCGGGATTTATTACGTTGCATGGCTGCAAAACGCACCGCGCGTGTCAGATCTGAAACACCCAGTCGCGCAGCCTTACGACCAGATTCAGCATCAACAACATCAACAGCAACAGCAATAGGATCAGAATCAACGGCAAAAGCATCAACAAATCAACAGCAACAAATCAACAACATCAATATCATTATGATCAGAAGCTGCAGGATCAGAGTAATAAATCTTTATGGTATGTTCTGCACATGACGCAATAAAACAGTGACAACAGATAACAGACAACAGACAACAGTAAATGGTGAAGGGGAAATGGTCAATGGTAAATGGTCAATAGTAAGTGGTCAATGGTGGATGGCAAATGGTAAATGGGGTTGGTAATAATGAAGAAGAAAGATCAAAATCCGAAAGGATTGTCTGCAGTTGCAGCCTGCAAATTGGCCCTCTTACCCGTTGGCTGGTTTTGCAAGGCAGGACCATTTCCAAAGCCTAGACCCGTAGGTTGAGAAACCAAAGGCTGGTTGCCAAACCCTTCAAATTGCTGTTGCCCAAAGGAAGCCTGTCCAATAGGAGGTTGCCCAAAAGAAGTCTGGCCCATAGGAGGTTGCCCAAAAGAAGTCTGGCCCGTAGGAGCTTGACCAAAAGAGGTCTGGCCCATAGGAGCTTGACCGAAAGAAGCTTGTCCAATGGGAGGCTGGATAGATGTGTTCTGGAACATATTATTCATCTGGTTCATGTCCTGGTTGAACTGCGCTGGGTTGGCGTATCCACCCGTAGCTTGAGCACCAAACGACGTCTGAGGCATTACTCCAGAATTAAAGTTCTGGGCTCCAGTTTGGCCAAAACCTCCGGTAGCCTGGCCAAAGGAAGTTTGAGGAGTCAGTCCAAAGGACTGAGACATTCCATTCTGGGGTTGTCCAAAAGAGGTCTGATAAGGTTGGGCTCCGCCGGTTTGGTTTGAAGCCATAAAACCACCTGTGATTTGCTTTCCGAAGGATGATTGAGGAACAAACGCATTGGCAATTCCTCCAGTTCTTTGTCCTGTCATCTGTCCAAAGATATCATTACTCTGCCCGCCAGTTCTTTGTCCCGTCATCTGTCCTGTCTGTCCAAACTGTCCCGTCATCTGTCCCGTAATCTGTCCCATCATCTGTCCTGTCTGTCCAAACTGTCCTGTCATTTGTCCAGTTTGTCCGAAAGAGGTTTGAGGCATGGTTGCCGTTGTTCCTGGCTGGAGAGGAACAAATGATACAGTGGGTTGCAAAGGAACATATGATGCAGTGGGCTGCAGAGTGAAGGAAGTCTGCGGCTGATTGAACGAGGATGCTTGGTTGAAGGAAGTCTGTCCTGTCTGTCCTGTATTGAACGAGGTCTGTCCCGTTTGGTTCAATTGGGGCTGATTGAAAGTGGTTTGCGGCATTGAATACGTGGTGATACCCGGTTGAAGCTGCACAATGCCAAACGTGGGTTGCGGCATAAGCCCTGCTGTGGCCTGGATAGGAATGAATCCTGTAGGTTGTGCCGGAATAGGAATGAATCCCGTGGGCTGTACAGGAATCAAGCCTCCAGTGGGTACAGGAACCAAGCCACCTGTTCTAGTAGCAGTCAAGCCCGTTTGTGTAGGCTTGATCTCAGGCAATTCTTTCTCCTTCAGCTGACTCATGGACATTTGCTGCTGAGGAGCCAGGCTTTGGGTCTTCACGGGAGTCAAAGGTTCAGCTGCAGGAGCAGTCACCACACTTTGGGATTTTCCATCTAAAGGCTGAATATCCACAAGATCCTGCAAAGAGCCGGTAAATTGGGGTTTGGGTGCTTCGTTGCTTCTCAGTGCAGGCTTGATAGCCCAAGCATCGTCTTCATTTTTGGGTGCTTCCTTGGCTGGAACTGGCAACGCGTTGGCTGTGACCTTGGACAATTCCGTAGTGCTGTTGTTTTTCAATGCACCCGTTGGTTCCGTGAAAAGACCCCCGGTGGGTGTTTCAGAAGGCACGGATTTTTCCCGGTGGAACTTGTGGTCCAAATGCTTCATCACACGCAAGATATCTCCCTCTCTCAATCCCAAAGACCTTAAAAGAGAAGGAGTGATATCCTCCAAAATGGTTTCGTCCATCTGCTCTTTGCTGAAGTTGACGGAGTACCGCTGGCAGTTTCCAATGTCCACGCCACAAGAAAGGAAGAAATCGAACCAGTCGTAGTCGGGCTCGGATTGCGGAATTGGAGTGGCTTTGGCCCGATCCGGTTTTGGTGGAGCCACGTCATTGATAACAGCTGTGGCTGATTTGGTGGGGCTCTTGGACGCCCGGGCCCGCTCCCTCTTTGCCAGCAGCTTGGCCAACTCCTCCTTGTACTTGTGAAGCAGTACATCGGCCACCTTCTCGACGTACTCCAAGTCCTCTATCGAGAGTTTAGTGGCCTGCACAGCGATCTTGACTCCGTTGGTCTTGTGCAAATGCACCTTGCCCTCTTTGAAGCCCAAGAACTCGGCCTCGACCTTAAACGATCCAGAACTGTCGATCCATGTACGAATGCGGTGGAAATTGGGCATATTCAGCTCGGCTTTGGCCGAGGGTTCGACCCGTTTTTTGCGGTCCGACTCACGAATCCTGTCCCGGTCGTCTCTGTCCCGAAACTTGGGGGTTTTTGCAGTTTCAACCACTCTTCCCTTCAGAGGAGATGCTTTTTTGGACTTTCTGCGCTGAACTCCGTCCGTTAACTTGTCCAAATTGGTAGTAGCAATGATCTCGATATACGTGGAAGGAATCACACCTTGTCGGCCATCCGAAACCCGTTCACAGAGCCACCATTCCTTGGATTTCTTCAGGTCCACAACGTACACCTCATCACCTTCTTTGCACAGCAACTCATCGTTGGACTGAGCCTTGAAATCAAAAAGCAACACACCCACACGCTTGTTGGACTCTGAGGTTTTGGTCAGGGCTGCTCTGGCCACTTCTTTCAATCCACGTGCTTCCTCTGCACCCTTCAAGTCGCCCAAAACGGCAATAATGGCCTCGGCCACGTCCTTGGTGCCACCATGCAACTCAATGGACGCCTGGGGGTTCTTAAAATCGAAGAAAACGTGTTTTTTCTCCTGGTTATAATTGACCAAATCCCGGATGCGCCAGTTGTTATCGAGAGACGAGGCTGATTTCAACGAGAGTTTCTTGGGGTTAGACGAGTTGGGCTTGAGTATGATGAGCCCGTTTCCAATGGCCAAAACCACGGGTCTCTTCTTGCGTCCATCCACCTCGTCAATATACCACCGGAAATACTCACCATCAAAACCATGCTGTGGCGAAGGATTGTCACCAGCACCCATTGATGAAGAACCGAGATCCTCTTCTTGCTCCGAGCCAAATTTCAGCAGTCCATGTTTTGAGCCCTGGCTCGGCCCAATCGTGGAGGCTGGTTTTGAGCCCGGCCGCGTGGGCATTGGCGGAGGTGCTTCATCTTCACTTTCCACGCCCGAATTTCCATTTCCATCGCTCGCTTCCATTTTGTCTCCATTCAAATCATAAAGATCACTCCATTCCCCACTACGTTCCGCTCCCCCATTCCGTTCCTGTGTGGAAGCAGCCCTATTTCGGAACTGGTTATGAGTGGCCCCACTTCCTGAAGCAGGCACATTCAAAGACTCGCCCAGGCCAAACCCTTGTGTCTGGTTCTGTCCCTGGGTCTCTGGTTTTCCCTGGGTCTGGTTGTGAGCCACGGTCTGAGGCTGGTGCTGTGGTTGCCCCAGACCTTGGGTCAGATCTTGGGCCAGTCCCTGACTCAAGGTCACGTAATTGGACGGCAAAAACCCGTACGCCGTGCCATTGCCAGCCAATAGCCAATCAGGATCAGCTGTATCATAAATATCAAATACTTCCCCCTCCTTAAACGAAAGCTCCTCCTCCGTCTGCTTGTTGTAATCATAGAGAGTCGTGCACGTGGCCACCACGGGGGCCTGTTCAATGTAATTCGCCGGCACCAAGCCCACGGGCTCGTCGACGTCTTGTCCGGCTACAGGTAAAGCCCTCTTTTTGACGGTCCACCAGTCGTCCACGTTGGAGATTTCCAAGATGTAGAGCAAGTCGCCGGCGGCGACGGAGAGCTCCTCGGGCGTGGTGGCGTCGTAGTCGTAGATGGCTGAGTAGACGCCTTTGTATAGGGAAGCCATGACGGTGACGGGAGTAATGGGGAGTGGGAGGAGAGCGAACTTCACCTTGCTCCGGCCCCGCGCACGACCTCCGTACACCAGCCTTGGCTACTGCCTGCCACGGCCTGCCACGGCCTGCTACTGCTTGCCACGGCCTGCTACTGCTTGCTACTGCCACTCGTTCTACGAGTGGTTCTGGCTCTGCTCTGGTTATGTTCTATATACACTTGGGCACTATATAGAGGTAGGTGAGAAGTTCACTCGAAAAATATGTTTTGGGTAGTCTGGAGGCTAGTGGAAGTATAGCTAGTGATGAGCTCAGTGAGTGGTCAGTGGTCAGTAATTGATCAATGAAACACTTGCATTGGGAAAGACAGAGAGAAAGTCAATGGTCAAGACAGTAGTCAAAACAGTAGTCAAGACAGTAGTCAAGACAGTATTCAAGACAGTATTCAAGACAGTAGTCAAGACAGTAGTCAAGACAGTAGTCAAGACAGTAGTCAAGACAGTAATCACTGGTACGATCGCTGGTCACTGGTACTGTCACTGTTGAAAGTCACCGGAAGTAACCACTATTATAGTGTAAGCCACTAATCCACTGCTCAACAGCAGCTCAACAACCACTAGTTCATATCGAATACCGAAGTCCGGCCACGGTCACTAGTACAGTTACTGCCACATTGACTGCATACTAACACCTTTCACTGGTCACTTTCGCTTGTGCTCTTCACTAGTTATGTCACTAGGATTTTTCACTAGTAGTTCACTCATACCTTCCACTAGTACATTTTACTAATACCTTTTACTGGTACCCTTCATTGTTCTTTCCCTGGTGACTTCGCTGGTCACTGGCCTTTGGACATTGACGGTTATACCGTGAATATCACTAGTTCAGTTGGCCTTGGCCACTCACTTCAAAATAAACGATTGAGACCGTTAGGCCTGGCCAATCATTCCTGTCTGAAACATGCTGTTATTCTTTTCCCGGCATCTTCTTTGATACACCCTTTTGACGTCACCTTTCTGAAACCACTTGTATACTGCCTTGTTTTCATACCACTGTATGCATTTTCACCACCTTGGCGGACAACCATTTTGAGCCAAAACACCTGGACAGGCCTAGTTCACCCTGGTGAAAGGTTCTGCACCCAGTAACACAGCCTCGATGTTCTCCATAGCCCTTACTGCCGTGTAGTCGAAGTTTTCCACCGTCGATGCCCCAATGTGAGGGGTCAAGATCACGTCCTGGCGGTTGAACAATCCCTCGTGAATCTTGGGCTCCTGTTCAAACACATCCAATCCTGCAAACATCACTTTGCCTGCATTCAACCCATCCACCAATGCTTGCTCGTCAATGATTGGCCCTCTGCCAATATTGATGATACGGATGGGCTTGTGGAACTTGTTAATGAGCTCGGAATTGATGAGGTGGCGGGTTTCATTGGTCAAAGGACACGACACCACCACCAAGTCAGCAAAAGCACACGTTTCGGCAATGTTGGAGTGGTACGTGGCCTCGTAACCCAACTTCTGCTTTTCCTCAGCACTCAACGAGGTGCGTTTGACATAGTGGATGTTCATGCCAATAGCACTCAACCGGGCACCAATTGTCCGGCCAATGTTGCCGAACCCCACAATCACCACATCGTGCCCACTTGGGTTGAGACACCCTCGGCCTGCAACTACTTCACCAAAGGAATAGCTTCGGGCTGGATTCTGGTCCAAAATTGCTTTTCCTTGGACCGTGTCAAATGGAGCATCCTGCAATTCGGCCCGTATATTCACGGTATGGTTTTTGGAGAGTTTCATGTTACCGATGGAAATACCAAAGTTTCTAAATGCAGCCAAAGTGTTGAAGAGCACCAAATCGGCAACTGGGTCTGCAGCGCCTGTGGACGGCACATTGGTCAAAGCAATTCCACGCTTGGCCATGGCTTCTCCATCGTAAGAGTCATGACCCACTGAACAAATGGCCACAATCTTGAGTTTGTCACCTGCACTGGCTACAAGCTCGTCCCGGAATCCGCCAACCAATACAAAACCCAACCATGCACCGTAAATGGCGTCCACGTCATGGTATTTCGTTTGGAGGTCGTGCACCACCTCTTCTTTAGTGGAAGGCAAGGTGTACTTGATGCACTCGTACTTCTGGATAAAGGCCTTGTATTCAGGAAGGTTTTCGTTGAGGTCGCCGATGAAGAGCACTTTGGGTTTCATGATGTCAGTTGGACTAGAGAATGGTGTTCAGCCGTTTGCACCGCGATTCTCAAGTGGCTCACTGAAACCCGTACACTTCCACTTTTTTCCGTGCGGCATTTGCAGCATTTTGCAGCCACAACCAATCCCGTAGTCAACCACTAACTTCCGAGAAAACCCCAGATGGGAATCACATCATTTCAAGAAAAAAGGAGCACTCGTAGACCTCGTGTTGTGTACGAGGATTTGGGGCCATTCTAGAACCAGCCGTACACTGACAGAAAAGTGAGCGCACGTGCCAAGCACAAAAAGCTTAATGCAGGTCTTTGAAAAAAAATACAGCCTTGGTAAAGCAGGGGGAAAGGCGTCCTTTTATATCCATACATGCGAGGTAATGCACCAGTTTGCATCTGCCTCCCCATCATTGCATATGCATGTCGTGCTGCAATGAACCGATGAAACGAGAGCGCAAAGTCGTACGCAAGGAGGTGGCGAGTTTAACATTTAACGCCGAAATGCTGCTTATAAAAAGCCGTCCATCCCCCTTTCTAATTTTGAGCCAACCTAAAATTTGAGACTTCGTCACGTGCACCCATACTTATAGCGAAATCAGAGCCCTTCAACACTTCAAGAATCAGATGCAAAGATAATTTCGGGTCTTGTTGATTATTCCATCAATTAAACAGTGAAGAGAACGAACAACGTTGGGTCACAGGTCTGAGTGTCAATGAATTTACAGCCCAAATGATTAAGAGGGGAAAAAACAGCCAACTATTTTCGAGGGAGGATTTACAGCCAAAATATTTGAGTGGGAATTTACAGCCAAAATATTTGAGTGGGTATTTCCAGCATTACTACTTAGGGGTAATTTACAGCATTATTATTTAGGGGTAATTTACAGCCAGATATTATTGAGGGGTTTGACTGGGCACGTGACCTGGCGATGTGCGGTTGACTCCGATACAATGTGAAGCTTATCTTTCGCATCTGCCAGACCCCATATGCATCCGTGCTTTCGTGGAGGAGGGGTTCTTTTCGCAGGTATATTAATGAGCAGGCTGTGATTGGCCTGACAACAAAATGAGTCACCTGACGCGCGAGGTGAAAAAAGATAAAGAGAAAGCCGGCGCAACACGGCCGAAAAAAACCTATTCCCCTCGAAACACAATGAAGTTGACCAAATACGGGGCCCGGGCTTTTTCAAGCACGGCATGTTCGCTCCAGAAAAACTTGAACAAATATTCCTCCATTGTCACACAAGACATGTCACAGGGAGCATCGCAGGCCATGCTCTACGCTACGGGATTCACCGATGAGGACTTTTCCAAGGCTCAGGTCGGTGTTGGATCTGTGTGGTGGACCGGAAATCCTTGTAACATCCACTTGATGGATTTGAATAATGCCTGTACGGAATCCGTGAACAAGGCCGGTTTGAAGGGTATGCAATTCAATTCCATTGGTGTTTCTGATGGTATCACCAACGGAACTGAGGGAATGAAGTACTCATTGCAATCGAGAGAAATTATTGCCGACTCTTTCGAGACCATGATCATGGCCCAGATGTACGATGGTTCCGTGGCCATTCCTTCCTGTGACAAGAACATGCCTGGTGTTCTTATGGCCATGGGTAGGCACAACAGACCTTCGCTCATGGTGTATGGAGGTACCATTCTTCCTGGATCCCCTAGTTGTGGAACTTCTGCAGAGATCCCTGAGAAAATTGACCTTATCAACGCGTTCCAGTCTTACGGTCAATTCTTATCCAAGAAGATCTCCAACGAACAGCGTTTGGACGTGGTCAGAAACGCTTGTCCTGGTCCTGGTGCTTGTGGTGGTATGTACACTGCCAACACCATGGCTTCAGCAGCAGAGGTGATGGGAATGTCTTTGCCTTACTCTTCGTCTGCTCCAGCTGTGTCCAAGGAAAAGGCTGCCGAGTGTGCCTCTGTGGGAGAGGCCATCAAGAACTTATTGAAGTTGGACTTGAAGCCCAAGGAGATCATGACCAAGAAATCGTTTGAAAACGCCATCACCTACATTATTGCTACCGGAGGATCCACCAATGCTGTGTTGCACATCATTGCCATTGCATCTTCCGTGGGCATTGAAATCACTGTGGATGATTTCCAAAGAATTTCCGACAACACGCCTCTTTTGGCCGACTTCAAGCCTTCTGGTAAGTATGTGATGGCCGACTTGCAATACGCCGGTGGAACTCCAGCTGTCATGAAGATGTTGCTTGCAGAGGGCATGATTGACGGAGACCAATACACCGTCACCGGTAAGACGATCAAGGAGAACTTGAGTAAGCTCCCAGGCTTGCCAGAAGGCCAAGATATCGTCAGACCTATCAGCAACCCATTGAAGCCCAATGGACATTTGCAAATCTTGAAGGGATCTTTGGCTCCAGGATCGTGTGTGGCCAAGATTACCGGAAAGGAGGGAACCTACTTCAAAGGTAAGGCCCGGGTGTTTGACCGTGAAGATGCATTCATCACTGCTTTGGAAGCCGGAGAGATCAAGAAGGGCGAGAAGACCGTGTGTATCATCAGATACGAGGGACCAAAGGGAGGCCCAGGTATGCCAGAGATGTTGAAGCCATCGTCCGCCTTGATGGGATATGGATTGGGCCAGGACGTGGCCATGATCACCGATGGGCGTTTCTCTGGAGGATCTCACGGATTCTTGATTGGCCACGTAGTGCCAGAGGCTGCAGTGGGAGGCCCAATTGCATTGGTTAACGATGGAGACGAGATTGTCATTGACACGGAAAATAACAAGATCGATTTGTTGGTGGATGAAGAGACCATGGCTGAGAGAAGAAAGAAATGGGTTGCCCCAGAGCCAAGGTACAAGAGAGGAACATTGTTTAAGTTCTACAAGTTGGTCAACGACGCCTCCAAGGGCTGTGTGACGGATGTCTAGAGAAGAAGTCGGAGTCAGCGTCAGAGTCAGAGTCAGAAGATGAGAAGATTCGTATGTCAGAGAGTCGGAAGTCAGAAGATGTCATTGAGTCAGTTATTAGAAGATATGTGTGGTTCAGATGTCGGAGGAAAGAGAACGTTTGTCTGTCTGTCTGTCTGTCTGGCTGAGTGTGTCTGGGTGTGTCTGAGACTATGGTATGACACAGGGCTAGGCTCTAGAACATGGCGTGGAGCCAACAATAGGAGGAACAAGCGCCTCAAGACAATGGCACGCAGTAACGTTCGTTAAACAATAGACGAGCGCAGCTGCATGGTCCAGAAAACAATAGCTGGCTGCATAGTCCCGAAGGACTGCAGCTGGAACAATAATACCTGCATTTTATACGTCCAATGAACGGATCCGCATTTACCAGCGTAGTCAACAATGGTACCGTCAACCGTTCAAGCTGGTCAAAAGGTGAATTGTGTAGAATAAGTCTTATTATTGGACAAGATCGGGCTCATAACCTGTTGAGTTGTGGTTATAAATTTTAGAACAAGGCTCATAACCATTACATCAATATTTGGTATCCAATCCAGACGAAAAAAAACAGACCAAAAAACAATCCAAAGTTAAGATCAATTTGTTTTCATTTGATAGTTCAATGTGTCTGGTGAATACCTATTGTGTTTAATAATAGATTCACAGGCATATGCAAGACAAGGTCAACAAAGAACCACATTTCTGATCACTCAGACTGGAATCTCATCTAGTGAAATATGAATTACTGGAATCGGGAAATTCTCATACACGGAATCACTGAAATCGTGAAATTCTCATGCGCCGAACCACTGGAATTCTGAACATCTCATACACTGAACCACTTTAAAATTGAAAATTCATATACAGAAGTACTGGAATTCTGAACTTCTCATACACTGAACTACTGGAGATGTACTGGAGTATCGGTTTTTTACTTTTACTGTTCATTATGGTGAACTTGCTTGATAATTTGGAGGATGTGGGACCTAAAATAATATGGGACATCAATAGATATGTGGGATCGTCAATGGGACATCAATGAGGCATCAATGGTGCATCAATGGTGCATCAATAAGGCATCAATGAGGAAACAATAAGGCATCAATAAGGCATCAATAAGGAAACAATATGGTATCAATGGATATGTGGGATTTTAGAATAGTTATTGTTGGCATATGGGGGTACGGTATAGTACCATGTGAACATATGTAGCAATATGTGCAATAGTGAACACATTGAGTCAGATATGGAGTAATACGTCATAGTATATTATGATTCTCTACTTGTGTGTATATAGGAGAGAGTGATAGTATGTGGTAATATGTAGAGTGAAAGGTGAATAATAGTATCTGTATATGGATATGGAATCTGTTAACGCGTGAGTATATTACGCATATGTGTTAGCACAAAGACTGAGCTTGCGTGATTTACGCACAGCGCTTAAGTCACAATGTTTCAAGGGGGCATGCCCACTCCAATATAAAAGAAGGGGCCGCCGCCCACGCTTGTAACATTAGGAGTTCTTCCGTAGGCTCAAGTGATGGGGTGGACTGGACCCAAGTCATAGTTAATAAACGTAAGTCTGAAAAACTAACAGAATCAGAGGAAGTATATCCTGATTGTAGTGTATGAATAAGGATGAGTAAGTGTGATAGTATATCATAAGATGTAGAGTAGAGTAGTGTACAGTGGGTTAATAGTGGGGTCAACAGTAGTTTACAATAATGTACAGTAGTGCAGTAGTTTACAGTAGTTAACAGTAGTATATACAATAAAACAGTGGGTTAACAATAGTATATACAGTAAACCAGTGGGTTAACAATAGTATATACAGTAAACCAGTGGGTTAACAGTAGTATTTAATCGGGAAAAAAGGGTATTACATAAAGTAGAGCCTGTGGCATAATAATAATAATACGTGAACAATAGTTAATCATATGTAGGATATTGAATTGTACATTATTCAACACCGTGTGTATCCTTTCAATAGGTCTATAGTCAACAGTATGACCTTAGTATGTCATTAAAGACTAGGAGTTTTGTAAAAGATGTTGTTTTAGGCAGAAGGATGACAATGCTGACTAACTATACTCAGTACTCGTCAGAATACAGCTCGGTGACTACAGTGGGTAATAGTGAATAGGTAATAGTGAATAGGTAATAGTGACTAGACAATAGTGCATAGGTATTAGAGACTAAACAATAGTGAATAGAATAGTGAATAGGTATTAGAGGCTAAACAATGGTGAATAGATTAGTGAATAGGTATTAGAGGCTAAACAATGCGCACTGGTTAATACTACAAGTCTGAAACTTCAAGTCTACAAGGTTATAGGTCATTGACTGCAAAAGCCACTTTATCCCTATACGGACGTTAATAGCTTGTGTGAATTCATATATGGTGTAAGGCACTGACTTTTTAATGGCATGGTTGCATGGTCTATTTTATTATTCCACTTATGATCAAGCCATTATACGCCTTACTCATAGTTTTGATAATTCAACTCCGTGTACAGTGTTTTTCAAAACTATTCAAACCAGTGCGATAAAACGATTCAAACCACACTAGCAAAATTAAATGAACCAATAATTCAAAATATTTCGTACCCCTTCGCACATCCTTTCAAACCAAATGGCGTAATGTTTCACACCAACTTTCATTAGAATTCAATATTCTGAAATCTTAAATCTGGACGATTGCTTCATATTTACTACATTGGGGAGTCTTGCAGTACCAATCAAGGGTCAAAACGGACGGACGGAACTGAACTGGACTGGGGTCCTTGTTATCCTGTATATAACAACTGCTTAGGGGTGTACGAAACTTTTTGAATTATTGGTTTGAAACATTTTTCTAGTGTGGTTCGAAACATTTTGTAGTTTGAAACATTGTCGCACTGGTTTGAATAATTTTGAAAAACACTGTATACCATTCAACGGTTACATCTAGTGGTCCTTTCAAAACCATGGATTACAGTCTAGTAATGGTTCAGTGATGGTTTAGTGATGGTCTAGTAATGGTCTAGTGATGGTTCAGTAACAGTCCAGTCACAGTCCAGTCACAGTCCAGTCACAGTCCAGTCACAGTCCAGTAACAGTCCAGTAACAGTCCAGTAACAGTCCAGTAACAGTCCAGTAACAGTCCAGTAACAGTCCAGTCACAGTCCAGTCACAGTCCAGTCACAGTCTAGTGGATGATATCATGGAGATCATAAAATCAGTTTCAAGGTCTATTATACTCCGGTGTTCAGGCACTCTGGTTACTATTTCATTCGCCGTTGATTCCTCCTAGGAAAGAATTTGAGGTACTTAAATACTTTTAGAGGAAAGGGCGTGCGACTAAGTACGAGAACAATAGCGATGAACGCCGTCCCAATATCGTGCGGTGTTGGGCCGCAGTGTCTTGAAGTGGCCATTGTTAGGATTAGACAGTGTAGGCTCAAAATGCCTCAATAAATAGGGTACTACCTATGGTGGATCTAACAAGGTCTGTCTCATAAACTTTACAGTACCAAGAGAAGTTTGTACTTGGGGATACATGAGCTGGAGACCTGAAGATCAGTGAACATGTTGCCATTTATATCCATTGACTTAAAGTTAGTTTGCATTGGTATTTAACTAGATCTACCACGACAGCTGAATTGACCAAGTTTGAATTGACCAAGTTTATATTGACCAAGTTTGAATTGACCAAGTTTGAATTGATCTGAGTTAGCTGCCAGTGCCATATTTTGGAAGCAAGAACTATTTTTTCAAGAGGCTTAACAAAGAAGGTTTTCTAAGCGGAATGTCCAAAACTTTAGATTTGAAGCTTTCTTTAGCAAGACTATCGTTTTTCTTGCTCTTTAGACTCTTTAGACTCTTTAGACTAGGGCCAAAAAAACTTTCTCCTTTAATTCTATGAGGGTTAATGGCTTCATATTAAGGACTTGGGTGCAAAGGTGAATGACCAACGTATACTTCCTGAATATTCCTGGACATTCCTGGACATTCGTGAACATTCCGGGACATTCCGGGACATTCCGGGACATTCCGGGACATTCCTGAACATTCCTGGACATTCCTGAACATTCCTGAACTATTTGTACAGTTACAAATGCCCCTCTTTTTTAACTTATGGAGATTAGTGTATAAATCCGAATTAATCTAAGTCTCAACCTAAATATAGATCTGGTTAAGTGTTGATAACGGTAGCGTCTGGCTGATACTTGGGCTTGTTGCTTTTCTTCTTGTTGCTCAATGAAGTCATGGGCTTGTGGGCCATTCCCTTCAACTTGTGCGAGAGATCCTTTTGCACCGTGTGGGAAATTTTTACAGTCTGGTCGTCTTCCGAGTCTGAGTCTGAGTCTGAGTCTGAGTCTGAGTCTGAGTCCGAGGCTTCATGCTTCTTAGCCGCCTGTTGGTTGAAGTAGTCCTGCTCTACTGGGGCTTTTCCAACTGAGGTCATTCTGAACTGACCTTGGCCAGCTCCGATATTGGCTCCGTGGTGGACTACGTATGAGAACGAGCTGATATTAGCAGACGAGGCCGTTGCTGATGAGGCCGTTGCTGATGAGACTGTGTATGGAGTGACGAGGAGTGACCACCTTGCTTAGAAGAGATCCTGGAGTTCAAGTCCACTTGGGACTTCAAGATCGTGCTCCTTCTGCTCTTACTTCTGCTATTGATGTGCTCGCCAAAAGATTGCTCTGCGGCCATATCGCCCAAGAGAGCACAGCCGAAAACCACTGTAGCTTCGATTTAACTTGGAACAATAATTGACAAACCTGTACAATCGGCGAGTAATTTCATCAAGAAACCGTTCCGGCATTGGCATCCACTCATGTACACACACTTGATTTGGTGTCAACCTTTTTCCATCTCCTTGATGACTGCAGTCCAGTTACTAATTCCTTGATCAGTCCAGTCCTTACTGCCTTGACATTCTTGTGGTTTACTCCAAGACTAGCCTTGATATTTGTCTGGTATACTACTTTATTAGTATAGTACTCACATATTGGTATTGTGGGAACCGGTGCTACCCTTGGCCAAGTGATACAAATCCCAGTGGCTACTCCAACTCGATAGTCAGATACAGTTATTGGTCAGATACACTTGCTACCCTCGGTTGATACGTCCATTCCAGCTCTGTCTTGTTAATTACCTGACTTTGAACTAGTATATTCCTTTTGTCTGATACAGTCTTCTAATATCAGTCCACTATCAGTCTGATACTCTTCATATACAGGAGTTTCTAATATTCGTCTTTGACTCAGTCGTTCCTCCCCCGAAACTGATATTGACGACCCACTCGATCTGACCTAATTCCTAATTCCTTGGACATTCAGATACTCCGTACTGCTCGGATATTCAGATACTCCATATTCCTTGAATATTCCACATACTCCTTCCCAAATGAACACGATTACCGGAGTAAATCTGCATACAGACGACGTCTAGTTTGCTGGGCAATGAAATTTGCATGCTCCAAAGTATTGCAACGCCAAATCCTTCACAGAATGGTCCATGAGACTTCACATAAGTATTGTAACCTCAAGGAATAACATACTAGACTCTAGAGAGGTCTGGAAAGACCTAGGGTTCCTTACCCAAAGTATATCTATGGCTTAGAGCATGGCCGTGATCCAAACATGGCTATGACAGTCATATATCTAACAAGAGTCATTCCTCAGCCTCAACATATGACTCAGAGAGTTCTGTTCAATTGCTTACCTTTTCCCATCAATAGCCATGTGATATAAAGTAATGAATCAAAATGATTCTTAGAATCAATATGCGATCTGGGGTTATAACCTGTATTCGTAAGAATTATAAGCTTCTAACGGGTTTCTAAGTTAATCGAATTTTCCAGGAACGATGACCTAACGATGACTGTGTATTCTGAACGGCTACTATTAGTATGGATGCTGTTTCATGGATACGGGTTCACGGATGCTCTTTCACGGATGCTATTTACTCATACTCTTTACTGATAATGGATCTAATGAGAGTAAGGAATCAGAATATTCACCAACTCCATTAAAATATAACCCATAAGGTCACCGATTTAAAGCATGAAAAATGACTTATTATGGACACTATGATTACTCAGAATTAGAGACGTTCAGTCAAGTCTCAAATTTTAGACTATTATAGTTCCACTGTTCTCATTAACTTACTCCTTCGCAATTACGTTAACATTGACGAATCCCTCAATCGCAGGTTCACCGTAGTCCTAGCGTCCTGCTAAGCTTCCTTTAGCAAAGATAAATTATTTGATCAAGGTGTAAGGAAATTCGCTAGCAAAGGAGTTTCAACAGGTGGAAAAATTCATTTTAGGCCTAAACTGAAACTTTTTCCAAAAAATGTCTCCAAAAAATGTCTCCAAAAACTGAATCAGCAGTTCCTCAAATGCCAGGGGTTCCCAGGTTTTACAAAAACTTTACTCAAAGTTCTCAGAACCTCACGAAATTTCAAAGTCAAGTCACCAGTCAGATTATAACAATATCCTGGATATAATTGAATCATGATAAAAAATAATGGCTGCCTAGTCTTATCAGTTCGTCTCAAGGCTCTGTAAATCAAGTCATCCCCAAGCTGAAATCATTAATATACTAACTGGAACCAGGATACCCTATGCCACACAGTTCTACTGAACCGGGATATACTCATAAGTATGGTCTCCCTATGGCCACTTAAATTGACATCGAAGCTGGGGGAAGGGGTGTTAGATCCACCATAGGTAGTGGTCTACTCATATAGGTATTATGAAGCCTACACTGTCTAATACTAATGGCCATTCAAAATTCATAAAACATGTGGACATGAGTAGCATGAACCAGCACTCTATACTTTAGCATTATATGCAGGAAATTAGTATAGATTACGACGTCTACTAGTATAAAAAGTAGTAAGTAGTAAGTCAGTCGTATGTATAGTTTTAGAATCACCATAGGTAGTGTTCTACCCTTAAAGGTATTATGAAGCCTCCACTGTCTAATCTTAACAATGGCCATCCCACTATGCCACACCTCTTACCATCATTGCACGAGGTATCAAGACGGAATGATAAACCCGAGATACGGATAGATTTTGGAGAAATTTCCAGCAACCATCTAGTAACAATCGGCTGGATAACTCCATCGGTCAACTACGTAAGTAGCCTGACTCCGCAATCTGAAGAACCATCTGCGAATGAACATAGTAAACGGAATAACTGACGTGACAAGAAGAAACTAACATTATTAGTACTCTCACTATACTTTGAGTATACTCTCAGTATGGTCTCACTATTAGTATAGTCTCACTATTAGTATAGTCTCACTATTAGTATGGTCTCACTATTAGTATAGTCTCACTATTAGAATGGTCTCACTATTAGTATGGTCTCACTATTAGTATGGTCTCACTATTAGTATGGTCTCCCTATTAGTATGGTCTGGGGTATCTTCATAATTGAGTGTGGATTGTATACAGTCCTCGAATTGATAGTGTTAGTTTAGATCTAGCATTAGGAGCAGTGTGTATTAGGTTACTACTGTTGAACATGTAAGAAGTGTAAACAGGTGTATGCAGGTAAGGACGTATATGCAGTACACGGGGCATAAATGGTGACTATCATTTCAACCGGGTCTTGTGGTTACGAGGAGTCTGGTTTGACTTGAGACATTGTATTAGCAAGTATGGTGCAAGAGGAAGGAGTCCAAGGTGAAAGGTATATATAGAGGGGGTTCCGATCCCGCTCTTGTTTGAGCGGTATCAGCAGTAACCAGAATATCACGGACCTTCTAGTACAGATCTGTAACACATCTGACAATCCCCGAGAACAACAATGACTAATACCATCCCAAAGCTCTTGGAGTTATTAAAGAGCAATGACATAAGTGTTCCTAACTATGACAGCGTGTACTACAACGCTCAACAACTACTTAGTCTATACTCGGTTTCGAGTACTGCGACCTAGCATTACCACCTACAAGATAGTGTCTTCAAACCTTAGAGGAGGGCTGTATGATCCTTACAGTAGAGAGAGGAGGAGATTTGGAGGATGTGTTTTTTGCCAGTGTGGAAGGGCCTCAACAACGTCAACTTGATATAGTCAACAAGCATGGCATCAAGCATAGCATGCAGGAATTTATGATGCTTCTCTATGATATGATATTGAAACTAGTTCTGATTATGATGAAAAAAAGATCGACCAGATGAAGGTGAAGGTCCGGAAGGTGGATGCCCGGAAGATGGATGCTCGGAAGATAGAGGTCCGGAAGATGGACGTCTAGAAGTTGGAGGTCTAGAAGTTGGAGGCCCGGAAGTTGGGGGTCCGGAAGGTGGAGGCCCGGAAGATGGAGGTCCGGAAGGTGGAGGTCTAGAAGTTGGAGGCCCGGAAGTTGGAGGCCCGGAAGATGGAGGTCCGGAAGGTGGAGGTCTAGAAGTTGGAGGCCCGGAAGATGGAGGCCCGGAAGGTGGAGGTCTAGAAGTTGGAGGCCCGGAAGATGGAGGCCCGGAAGATGGAGGCCCGGAAGCTTGAGGAAACTGATAAGCAGAAATCTGAGAAGGGTTCTGATGACAAGGGTTTTGAGGCAGAAGAGGGATATGCTGCGAATTAGGTCTTAGGTCTAAATAAGACTATTTTGAAAAGATCATATCAAAGGCCCTTGGATTTATACTAATCTCAGAACATCTAGAAATGGATACTAGGAATAGATAAGTGGTTAGAAAACAGCTTGACAAGCCATTTTATATGCAGTCTGGTGACATTGTATACACACTTTCAGCACTATGTACAGTCCATTTTTCCTAGATACAGTCCCAATTTAGTAAAACCCAAAAAAACGGCCGATTAAACTTAAAAGTTTGCCGCAATTCTCACCCCATATCAAGTTCCTGGGGGTTTTTTCGCGGACGTTTCATGCACTTTTGCTCCAGTTTTCGCACTGAAACTGGCCGTTCACTTGCAGCAATCAAAAGTTATGCGCATCCAAATTTGAGTTCCAAAATTTCAGTTCCAAAGTTCCAATTCCAAAATTCCAATTCCAAAGCAGTTCTACTGCTAATTTCGTTAGCAGCTGCTACTACTAGATACAAAGTCTTTCTCTGGATTTTGATAGCACATGGAGAGTCCTCTCTGGTTCGTTTCACATGTGTAAATTGACGAATGGCCCAGCACGCTGGATTTTGAGCAGAGCTCCAGTCAAAAATTTTTATTATTGTTTCGAAGCAGATGTTTACCTCTTGCCTTACAACAGGGAAATACCAGGAGGAAATACTACTTTATTCTAATTCGAGCACCGATCGAAATTCATTTTAGGCTTATGAAGATTCTCTGTCTCCAAAGTCATACAGCATTCACTACCACGGAAAAAATGCACGTGAGAAGTTTATTTTGAGTAGTTCTCTGAGCATGTCTAATGTAGAGTGAAGTTGGGCCAAACTTGGTGTTAAAAGCCTTTTTCTCATTTTCTTCTTACTACTCCACCAAATGGTCACTCTGATATTTATTGTCATTAAATTTCACTTGATAGTACACCTTAGGATTATGGCTATGATATTATTTTCAACCTATGTTTTAGTATATATTGATATACAGGCATATGTAAGTTATACCTTACAATACCAAGGTGCTAGATATGTCAAAAAGGGTGTAAACTCTTCACCACTAGAAGCCTGCACATAGAGCTTCACTAGTCCGCATACAAGATATCTGCTAAGTACAGTGTTTTTCAAAATTATTCAAACCAGTGCGACAAAATGTTTTAAACTAGTGCGACAAAATGTTTTGAACCAAGAAGCCAGAATGGTTCATACCAGAGAGGCAAAATGATTCAAACCAATAATTTAAAATGTTTCGCACCCCTTCACACAGCCTTTCAAACTAAATGGACAAGTTGAGGTATACAGGTTAAAAAAATAAGGAAATCAATTCATGCTCCGTCCGTTCCGTTTTGACTCTTGATTGATACTGAAAGACTCCTAATTGTAGTACTGCAAGATTCCTAAATGTGATACACCAAGATTCCTAAATATAGTACTGCAAGATTCAAGTATAGTACTGCAAGATTCAAATATAGTACTGCAAGATTCAAGTATAGTACTGCAAGATTCAAGTATAGTACTGCAAGATTCAAGTATAGTACTGCAAGATTCAAGTATAGTACTGCAAGACTTCTGTTAGATCCACAATAGGTAGAACACTACTTATTGATGCATTATGGAACCTACGATGTCCGATTCTAGTATTGTCTACTACAAATGCCGTGACACTACATTTGGTCATTGTGACAACTCGTGAATCAGAGGTCCTTTTCGAATATTCCAGAACAATCCCTACCATTGTTCTGGTGGAGAGTTTTTCGGTTCCACGTTTCTCTCAAAGTTATATAAACCACCTCGGTTCCTCTCTTTGAGGAACCATCAACGAATATAAGAGTTTAGGCATAAATGTATTAAAAGAACATAACAACTTCTGAATATAGTACATATGAGGCAATTCTCCAGATTTAAGATTTCAGAATACTTAATTTCTTCAATGAATGAAAGTTGGTGTGAAAAAGATTATGCCAGTTGGTTTAAAAGACTGTGAAAAAGGGATATGAACCTTTTTGAATTATTTGTTTGTTTAATTTTGTTAGTGTGGTTTGAACCATTTTGTCGCACTGTTTGAACCATTTTGTCGCGCTAGTTTGAATACTTTTGAAATACACTGTACCTTGATTCCGTACACGCTAGGTACTCGTTGACAATTATTGGCTATGTTATCATTGGCTATAATATTATTGGGTGATGGTATTGCCTATGATATTATTGGGTGATCTTTTTGGCTACGATATTATTGGGTGATCTTTTTGGCTACGATATTATTGGGTGATCTTTTTGGCTATGATATTATTGGGTGATGTTTTTGGCTATAATATTATTGGGTGATGTTATTGGCTATAATATTATTGGGTGATGTTATTGGCTATGATAATATTGGGTGATCTTTTTGGCTACGATATTATTGGCTGATGGTATTGCCTATGTTATCATTGGCTGATGGTATTGCCTATGTTATCATTGACCGATTAGTTCCCTTTGATATATCAAGCGTAATATTGGTGCCATGGCGTGTAATGTCTTCTTATAGTGGCATATAGCCATGTAATAAAAGGTTACTACAAATTTCTATGAACCTTTTTTAACCATCACAAATAGTGGACGGTATAAATATCTGGTGGTATAAATATCTGGTATTACAAATATCTGGTATTACAAATATCTGGTATTACAAATATCTGGTATTACAAATATTAGAGGATCTAGTAAAAATAAACTATACCTTGTTATTAGAGTATGCCTTCCTTTCCGAATAATCAATTCTCACTCCTTCTCAACAATATCAATAAATTATACGCCTTCCACATATTATTGTGAGAAGGTATGTTATGAGTGTTTTCAATTCTATGAATATTCTTCATTTCAGAGACGACGAGATATTTGCTCATTAAATTGCTCAGATTGAATCGAAATACATCCAAGGCCCATTCATTGCCCATTCATGCCTAAATACACACCCAATTACACACCAAAATGCACCAAGTTCGACCACTTCTAGCCAACACGTGTTTAATTAATTCAAAATTCGGTTCTGTATACATCCGGAACGTATTATTGCCTCTTTCCGCATCCATTACGTTGGTGAGCTATTGTTCGTTTTGTGTAGTCCAATTGGGCTATTAAATGCGCATGTGTGTCTAATTAGGATGTTCAATGCGCATATCCTCCTATTGTCTTCCACTATATGCACATATCCATATTGTTATACATGTGTAGACTGTATAGCGACTGTATATCACTCATGAGTTTTTTGTTAGTGTGAAGTGACTGTGTCCTGTATATTACTCCAGTACTATATACGAGAAATCAACTTGATACTATTACCGCAGTCTACAGACACACACTACAGAGATCTCTGGAGAAGGAGTTATTCATAAGGCCTACTTTTTTGTGTTTATAAACTTTTATAAAGGATGTTCCTCCTAGCTCCAGAAAAATTACCACTAAATCGTGCGCACCGTCACATTCCAATACTACAACCCTACAAGAACTAGCAATACCATATGATGCCAAATCATACCATACTATACTATACTGTACTACACTATACTGTACTACACTATAGTAGGCCATACCATACCATATTATATAAAATTTAACATTCAATTTATATGTTAAATATATTGTTAGATCCATCATAAATGGTCCCCATTTCACCGTCTTTGAGCCTCCACTGTCCAATCCTAACAATAACCATTCAATTGTTCCACTCATCTATTATATTAGTACAAGGTACCAGGAGGGAATAATAAACCTGAGGTACGGATACATTGTAGGTGTTTTCCAGGAAGCACCTAGGAAGCACCTAGCAACAACTGGCTGGTTACGCTAAATCCACCGTTCAACTACTTGAGTATCCCAATTCCTCCCTCTTCTCCATTTTCAGAACCATCAGAGAATAAACATAGAAAATAGAGTACGTGACGTAACAACAAGAATCTAACATGTATTATGATTTTTATATATTACTGTATTACTATACAGGAATGAGCAATCGTAACATAAAAGCTCCGACTTATTCTAGTTGGTCTTGTACAACGTCTCAAAGGACTTTAACGAGTCATTCTGCAAGTTCTCAGTCTTGGTCTTTAACTCAGAGGCGTCTACCTTTTCGCCAGCATGAGCCTTGACGGTAATCTCTTTTAACTGAGCGATTTGCTCTCTAAGCTTGTCAGCTTCGACCTTACCACGCATACGAACCAGAGGATGGTGATGGTGCTGAAGGAGGTGATTTCAAATTTTAAATGCAGATTTACTTCAGATGGAATACCAACTAGGACTTTACAAAGAGCCAGATGAAAACACAATGATTCATGACTTTATGGATTGATAAAGATGACTTGGTGAATTGATGACTTATGAATTGAACTATACCATACCATACCATACCATACCATACCATACCATACCATACCATACCATACCATACCATACCATACCATACCATACTGTAAGATTTCTTTAATGACATTAAGTACTAAGTTATCTTTATCCGTTGATGATTTCTAGAAAAGAGGAATCACAGCTGCTTATATAACTGTTCAAGTGAAGGGAAGGCTGAGTAAAAGGTGTTAGGAATGGTCATTGTAGTATCAGGAGAAGAGGCTTCATAATACCTCAATAGGTAGAGCAATACCGATGAGGAATCTGATATCTGAGGAGCCATGATATCAATTTACCAGCCCCGAAGTCGATTTATCAGCCACGATGTTGATGTATTTGGGCATTAGAAGGACATTTTCTTTGTCATATTCCTTGTAGAGTTAAGGTGCCTTTGACCATAACTCTCCATAATTCTCCATAATTCTCCATAATTTTCCAATTGGTACCTTGATAATTTCTCCTCGTGGGTATGCTGCTGTACATCTGCCACGTATAGATTAAAGGTAGCCTTGACTGACTTTCATATATCCTAGAATTTCCAGTTCCACCAGTTCCTCCAGTTCCTCCAGTTCTGACCCATTTTTGTACCGCTTGGGTCTAGCGTTGTTTGGTAGTGGGGTGAAGTATTCTTTTGGGATTGTCTTTTGTAGGTCTTTTGTAGGCATAACTGACTAATGTGAACAGCCTCACTATACCATACTGTAATATACTATACCATACTACACCATACTATATCATACTGTAATATACTATACCCAAATGTACCAGACTAAATCATACTATACTATACTATACTGTACTACACTTTAATAGGCCATATTATACCATACCGTACCATACCATACTGTACCATACCATACTGTACCATACCATACTGTACCATACCATACTGTACCATAATGTAATATACCATACCATACTATAAAGTTTGACGCAGACAGTCCGTCGTCATTGTCAGCATAAGAGTTGCCTAGACTCCTAGTCTCTTCACGCCGAGTAGCAACTATCAGTATCTCCCATTGACGTCGGATTGTTCGTCCCAACCTTCAATAAGACCTGCCGTTAACTCACGTTGGCATAACCTCATTTGTTAACGAAGTGTCTAATTAGACTAGTTTCAGGTGTTCACTGAGACGAAGCTGAACTTCAAAGTTAAAAATAACAATGAAATCATTGGATCAAAAGCAAATGGAGGACCATGGCAAATTCGTTTAACAGTTATTTTTACATACCAAAAAGACAACAACAAAAAAAAAACAACAAGAAAACAACAAAAAACANAAAAAAAAAAAAAAAAAAAAAAAAAAAAAAAAAAAAAAAAAAAAAAAAAAAAAAAAAAAAAAAAAAACAAACAAATTGTGTACTATGTGCAGGATAGAGACTTTCAAGTTAACCATGATGACATCTGGAGAAGGATACAACATCTTCGAATTCAAGAAAAGCTCCAATACGAGTAACAACATATTACATCTTTTACGTTCGGGCCTCACTCAGGACATACAATAGATGATCTAGATGATCTTGCAGTATTGGGAAAGATGTACCATTCAATGTATAAGCATCCAAGTGAAGATCAATGGAGAGTGACTAAGAAATTTGATGGATTGCAGAAAAATATTCTTCATGTGAGGCTTATGTGAAGGGACAAGAGTTATTCATCCAGTTATTGATCCAGTTATTCATCCATATCATACCATGCTACTCCCTACATCCACTTCATCAGTCTGCTGTGCAACCCTAATTATGTGCTCCAACGCACTACTCCAAAGTACTACCCCATACCAATCAAGTGCTACCGATAGTAACTTCCTAGATACTAGTCTTTGGGTACTAGTCTTTGGGTACTAGTCTTTGGCTGTTGCTCTTTGGGTACTACTCCCTAGATACTACTCCCTAGATACTACTTATACCATACTACCAGACTTGAACTAGCTCATTCTTATTATTGTCTATTCTATACATATATTCAAGTCACTATTCCGACTCAGCTTGCCTACTAAGATCCGTACGTCTCTGGCTCAAAGTCAAGTATCGATTCTGACTATTGGGTTTCGATGTTCTCACTAAACCACCAACTTTACCTTACAGACAGAATGTATTAGACAATACCGATATAGTAAACAGAGTACCTGATGTAGCAAGAACCTAACATATAGTGATGGAGTTAGTGATGGAGTTAGTGATGGAGTAGTATATAGTGTGGTAGTAAACCGTACTGGATGATGGCACCAGAGACATACCCATACCTTGAGTCATCCTCTATAGTGTCCATAGTAGTCCAGTACGCCACTACTCCACTACTCCATATTAGTCCAAAAAACCCTTAGTAGTCCAGTCCTTGTTAGGAAGTACAACCAGTTCCCTTCTCAAACACCTATTCAAAACTTTGATGATTTGTTTAGTGTCGTACCCGTCTTTCATGAGGTACATGAAATAAATAACTTCACTCATGGCTCTGAAGTACCAAGGTCTGAAATCCTGACCCTGTTGATTGTGACAGTGTTAGGCAATGAACACATAGATTTCCCAGTTCTTCTCACTTGGGCCGTGCTTGTCAAAGTACTTCCTGATGTGCTGGGTTGTTCTGGTCTTCATATGTGCTTTGAAGAAACCAGGACTCATATACTTATCAACGAGCTGAACAATATCATCTCCCACTTTCATCCATAGTAGTCCATAGCACTCCCTAGGAGCCCGTCATAGTAACTGGTGGTACTTCCTAGTAATACTTCTTAGTGATACCAGTAGTGTAGCCCATTATTCCATAGTGGAGATGATTGCTGGATATAGAGAAACTTTAAATCAAAGGATATGACTGCGGGATCATGAGCCACTGACGTCTGGTAGATTTTTCAAGTCATCCCAAGAGTATCTTCCATGACTTAACATCACATTATACTCTTATCCATTTAGTCTGTCCTCTATCTGTCTTCTGGTTTCATCTTTTTCGACTCCTCGAGAACTGGCCTCTCATGGAGATTGATCAGAGTTTAGGGTGAAGACGTCTTCAGGCCTGGAATATTCCTCTCTGTACAAAAGGTCAAGGTCGCTCCTGGACCCAGAGCTTTTGAGCTGGCAGCGACTTCACTTGCGTAAGGTTCTGTGGATATTCCTTTTTGCGGTATTGACAACAATGAAAATGGAAACTGCTAGTCTAGCTTTCTATTCTGTCCCTCTCTGTTCTGTCTGTTCTGTCCCTCTCTGTTCTGTCCCTATCTGTCTGTCTGTCTGTCTGTCTGTCCCTGTCTGGTACTAGCTGCTACCAGATAAAGTTATTATGGGACTGAGACTAGGGTCTGAGATCAAGACTTGAGGCTGAGCTCGCCAGACGTTGAGAAATATTCCCCACACTATACTGTTACCCAGCCTCATCAAGGTGTGGTTCGCTAATGGTCCATGCTGATCTGCGTTCCGCCAACAATGTATTCTGGTACGTATAGCTTAGCAGGGTATAGTAAAAGCTTCTCCAAGAGTGGATTGATTCCGGGAAAGATACCCTAAGCGGTGACCTAGTAAGGTGTTCTTCAGGCGAATGTCTTAGTATGCGCAGTAAAAACTCCCCATCAGTTGATAATCAAAGGTTATTGAAAATGGGCTTGAACCTGAAACCCATATTGCTTTACCTCTTGTAGTTCGATGTCTAGTCTCAGACTTGCCCTTGTTGTACTGAGCTTCGATTCTGGGATAATTTCTGTCCCAAACATAGTCCTAATTATGTCTAGGTCTATTCTCTAGAATTTTTTCCAGCCTATGTTCTGATCTGTGTTTTATTCTGAGTCAGTTCATAAGCTGGTGCTTTCAATCTGCCATGTATCATAGGTAGACACTAGAGCTAACTGAAAAGAAAGCTAAGTAGTCAACTTAGAGGACAAATAAGGGACAGACAGTGGACGGACCGTAGACGGACAGTGGACAGACAGTTGACTAGACAGTTGACTAGACAGTTGACTAGACAGTTGACTAGACAGTTGACTAGACAGTTGACAGACAGTTGACTAGACATTAGAAATAACCTAGACAGACAGGCTAGACGTGCAGTTGAATAGACCAATAGGACAATATTTATGGATAGATAGGACAATATTCGATGTACAGATGCGATAAAATTGGATGAACGATAGTAGAATATTAGGTGTCTAGTTTGGACAATATTGGATGAGCAGATAGTTGAATACACGAAAGGAGGACTGGGTAGTGGATATGTCTTTCTTTGGGAGTGGATAGATAAGGATTCTAAATAGATTTGGGAAGTAGCTTTATGGGTACTTTAACATGGTAAGAGTTCTGATGCTCGTTTCTTGAAAAGTATAGAGCAGAATGTCGTCCGTGTCATTTCTGCAAGTCAGTCATCTTTTCAAGTCAGTCATCTTTTCAAGGCAGTCAAGTCTATTGCTAACAGGTGCATCTCATGAAGATAATACCAGCTCGCACTATTGTGGTCGGGATTCATAGAGTCATGAACCATGGTATGGAATATTGTTATGAGGTATATCAGGGAACAGTAGTGGAACAGTGTGGATAGTATGAATAGTATGAATAGTATGAAACAGTATGGATAGTATAGATAGTGTGGATATTATAGACAGTATGAGTAGTATGGATAGTATGGATAGTAAGGATAGTAAGGATAGTATGGATAGTAAGGATAGTCGGGAGTATTCTGGATGTTATGGATGTTATGGATAGTATCACTATTCATTATATGATATGGATGGCATGGATGGTATGGATAGTATGGATGGTTTGGATGGTTTGGATGGTATGGATAGTATCACCATTCATTATATGATGAGCCATAGGTGTAGTGGAAATTGTAGTACAGAGGAATGTGAATTCAAATGGTCAGTCAGAGCTTTACCTCCACATTCCAGAGACCAGCACCACATTCAAATAGGAAGACGGAATTATGGGACTACCAATAGTCAGATAGGAAGACAGAAGAATGGGGAGTACCAATAATCAGTCATAATTCGAGAAGCATGGTAAAAACAATGAAGCCAGTTAGATAGTCAGACATACGGTGTAGTATAGTCCGGGTCAGACACCACAAGTTTAGTGCCTACCACTATAGTCAGTTGGTATGTCAGTCAAACACCAGAAGTATGGGCTTACCATGTTAGTAGACTAGTATATGCTAATACCAATAGAGTCAGTCAGTCATCAGAAGTATAGTGATCAACATATTCAGCAGATACCCTGACTAGTGTAGTCATTCAATCATACTCCCAGGCGTATAGTAGCAATATAGTCAACGGTCAGACCATATATCAACAACGCCAATCAGATATCTAGGCAGGGTGCAGGAAGTTAGTAGATTGAAGCACAGGCATGTGAAATCCACTTAACGACCCGGGTTAGTATGTGTGTGCAATGGGATAAGCTTGAAGCTAGGGTGTGTAGTTGGTCAGACAAATATGTATGGTGAGTAGCCATGTAAGGAAGTTAATCAAACAAGATAGTAAGGTAGTCAGAAATGGTGTAGGTGGTAAACTATGTGGTGTATTGAGTTGGTCAAGCACCAGAGGTAGTGAGTACCAACAGCAGCCAGTTAGTCAAACCATAAACCAAACGTCAAGTTAGTCATGGGGATTCAGACACCACAAATAAGTAGGGTGGACAGTGAGTCAGATACTTAAGTGGTCAGTGAGTCAAGTACCAGAATGGACAGTGAGTCGGGTACCAGAATAGTCAGTTGGTAAACACCAGAATGGTCAGTGATTCAGAAAGCAGAAGATGGTCTGGATAGGACGTTAGTCGGAGTATATACCAATAGTCAGACCATACATCAATAGTTAGACTAGTGTGGTAGTCAGTTATTAGACTAGACTAAAGCCAAATAGTCAGTGATATTAGTTGGTCAGATCATATACCATTACTCAGATATCCCGTCTGGTGCAGTAAGTTAGTCAAACTAGTGTGTACTTAGACACCGGAGTATGGTCTAGTCAATTATCCAGTGTACTAAGTCAGTCAGTTCTCAAGCTAGTTTAAGTCAGACACCGGAGTATGTATGGTTAGTACCCTGTATTCAGATACCAGAATTATGGTGTAGTCAGTTAATGGGTGTAGGAAGTTAGTGGGTGTAGGAAGTTAGTGGGTAGTGACTGTTCCAGAAATAGAAAAGTCAGTGAGTAGTGACTGTTCCAGAAATAGAAAAGTCAGTGAGTAGTGACTATTCCAGAAATAGAAAAGTCAGTGAGTAGTGACTGTTCCAGACATAATAAACTTAGTGAGTAGTGACTGTTCCACACATAGTGTTAGTAGACATGGTAAGTTAAATAAGTTAATGTGTTAGTCTTGGCGGCGTGGGAGGGCGGACGTTTTAGCGCTGTACATACAGAACAATAGCACAATGGCTAGACGTTGCTGTATAAGCGACATTGTGTTGATATAGCAGGGCCACCATCCACGTGGCTGGCATAACAATGGATATGCCAATAGAGTCGAGTTCTTGGACTTCAAAAGGTGTCAATTCCTAACGTTTAAGAATAAAGTTGAGAATTTGCTCGAGAATGTAATTTGTTTGGGAGACTGTGAGAATTTGCTTGGGTGTGAAAATTTGCTTGGGTGTGAGAATTTGCTTGGGTGTGAGAATTTGCTTGGGTGTGAGAATTTGCTTGGGTGAGAATTTGAGTGAGAGAGAGAGAGAGCGAGAGAATTGGTGTGGGCGGCCGAGGAAGTAGCCGAGGTGCATTGAGGGTCTGGCCCTGACGATCACCCGCACATTGTAGTGCACGGCTGACATCGCCGCGGGATGCATGTCCCGCATGACAAAATAAAAGAAAAACGGGATGGAGACTGAAAGGGAAAATTAGTAGGTTTAGACATACGTGTTTGGCTTTAGTAGTAGTATTAGTGTTAGTACTGGGAATGGGTACTAGAAATGGGTACTTGAGTAGGTAGTAGGAAATTGGTACTAGAATTGGATACTACACATTGGTAGTAGGGTAGCTTTTATGGTAGCTTTTATGGTAGCTATTAGGGTAGCTATTAGGAAATGGTACGTAGATACGGTATATAGAGATATTTTCAAGCCGGACACCTTAACTGCCAGATCAACCTCTCTTCATTCCATATGGCCCTATGCTAGATCAGAAGTAGTAGACTAGCTTATAGTTTTACAGGCTTAAGTACTACTAGCTTATAATCTGTCGAGATTAAATACTAGCCAGGATTATAAGCGTTTGGAGTATACTCATGGTCATAGCATTTCCTCGAGCCTTCTGGCCTTCTGGCCTTCCTGCTTATACCTGATGGACGAGTCTAGACCAGTCTAGACCAGACAACCGGACAAATCACACAGACTCCATAACACCTCTTCAATTTCCAACCACTAGAACACTTTCCCAGACTAACGTGTCAACACCAAACCTACTTTTGTTGATTAGCTGATGACACTGCGTTTATTTGTAATACCACCGAATCTGGTTTAGGTATAAGGTTAAGAGGAGGATGACGATGACGATGAGGACGAGAGATCGCATGATTTTATGCAAATGTCAACCTCAAATATTTTTTTTCTTTTACTTTTTTTTTTTTTCTTGGGTGGCGTTCAAGACAACATTATACCAGCTTCAACATTTCTTTGGTGTTTCTTTGGTTTCCTGATGTTTTGATATTTTCCATGGCTTGAGTTTAGGTTTTTTTTTAAGCCACCGCTCTTTTCTCTGCAACTATTTATGTCGTCCATATTTTACTAACTCTTTGACTAGACTAGTCTACGGACTGCTTGACCTGATTCTTAGTGACTTTGACCTGACTCTTACTCAATCTTTGACCTGCCTCTTACTGTGACCCTTTCACTATACACATTGTTTGAGTGTCATTCTTTGACCTGACTATCTGACTACACTGTGTGACTATAATGTTTGAGAGTCACTCTTTGACCACACCTTTTGACCAGACTGCTTGACTACACCATTTGACCAGACTCTTACTCTGACTATTTGACTCATCTTTTTCATTGTGACTCCGACCCTTTGGCTGTGACTGCTCAACCAGACTACTCTAGTGTTCTGACTGTTTACCTGTTGACTAGACTTTCTGCCTGCATTATTTGACAGGACTACTCTGCCTTTCTGGCTGTTTGACTCTATTTGTGTCTCATGGTTCGGGATGATGTTTGGTTCTAATTGGTTTGGGGTTTGGTAACATATACAACCTGTGGACTTATTCATTCTACTGTGTACTATGACTTCAACTACTACTTACACTGATGTCTGATACACTGATGTCTGATACACTGATGTCTTATACTCTGATGTCTGATACTCTGTCCTTATACTGCTTTCTGGTTAGTCAGATGACTCATACTCTGATGTCTGGTTAGTCTCCTGTCTTGTATTCACCTACTGATAATCGTCTGGGTCTGGTCATTCATTCTGTCTATACATGACTATTGCATGATATTTATCGGAGTCTGACCAGTGTGATATGTCTCTTCTATGTCCTCCTGCCTGATTAGTCTTGGGTCTCCAATTCACGCCTGCTCCATATTCATCTGACTAGTCGGGTAGTTTCCTTGACTGAGAGCCTGACTATGGTATAACTTGTGAATAGTCTGGTCCTCCTTCTTAACTAGTCTAGTCAGTCCAATTTTCTGGTCCTCCTCATTAACTAGTCTAGCCAGTCTGTTTTTCTGGTCCTTCTCCTTAACTAGTCTAGCCAGTTGTGTTTCTGGTCCTTCTTCTTAACTAGTCTAACCAGTCTCTTCTTCTGGTGTCTCCTGTCTAGTCCAACTCGTTGACTCTTCTGATCTGGTGACTGCCCTGTGACTCAGAAATAATTAAAACATTGAGGACTCCAATAATTATGTTCCAAGTTGACGTTATTCCAGGTCCCATTTCACTAAACACTGCCACTGCAGTATCCTCAGAATGACTGCCCATACCTGTGACTCCTCCCGTTGGTCCCTGTCCTTTCCCTTGTCTTTCACTTCTTAATGCCCTCTATGAGCTCTTGTTGTGATGTCCACTCCTTCATCTAACACTTGAATGACTTTTTATTGGTGCCACCAGAGAAGTCCATTTCAAACTGGGCTTGAACAAGTCTCAACATGATGGCTATGTTCTTGGCCCACTCTTTGTCCCAGCTCCCATACGTCTTTCCAACCTTTCTGTTCTTTGGGCCAGTATTATGGAGTCTAGACCCATTAATGTATGTAGTACCATAGAATCATGAAATTAGAGTCCTCATCTGCCCCACCTATCTTCACTTAACTTAACCTGGCTTACCCTAGCTCACTCAAACCCAGCTTCACCTAGATTTACCCAGCTTCACCTAGATTTACCTAGCCTCACCTAGATTTACCTAGTTTCACCTAGATTTACCTAGCTTATTCTTACCTGGTCAAACCCAATCATATCCAACTGGTCACTTGATCTAGTGGTAGTCTCAATGACCGACCACAGTCAATGGCTCATAACCCATGACTCCTCTTGAAATTTGAAGACCAATAACTAATATTCAATAATTTAGAAGATGGATTTTTGGACTCATGGTAAAAAAAAGGCTTTGGCTGGAGGGCGTTTGGGGGGGAGAGGTTGGCTGGCCGTTGGATTTAATGCACGAAGTGTTATTTTCCATGGTGTGCAGCTTGCTCTTTCGACACGGTTTTGGATATGATCGAGGCACGGCGTCTTGAATGGTGTAGTTCAGTTATTTCTTCCTTCCATCGCCGTTCCTTCCATTGATTATTTCCATTCTTTGCTTTCCTCCCTTGTTTTCCTCCCTTGTTTTCCTCCCTTGTTTCTCGCCCTTGTTTTCTTGTTCCTTTGGTAGAGCCCAATCAAAAATAAACCTCCTTATATAGGATCAGTAGTGGGCAGTAGAGGTCTAACTCAATCATGGCTTCAGAGTTTAATGATCAAATATGTCCACTAGAAGAAATATGAAAAATCCATTACATAGAAGGACCATGGACTTGATGTTTTACCTAAAGTGGCTCTCCGCTCTTACGGGTTTTTTTCGTGGCTGCTTATTGTTAAAGCCATACCACATTAAAACAATAGCAGACTTTCTGGGTGAGACAAAAATTACACTTTGGTCTATACTTCTACTTTCATATCTTGAATTGCAGAACAAAACACATCTACACCAAAATTAGACCAAATCTACACCAAATACATACTCAGACTCATAATTCATGACTTGGTGTAAGTCAGATATTTGAGGTGTAGCTGTGAGCTCCTGGAATGAGTATTGTTTTGACGAACAAAAAAATATAAACTTTCTCTGAACTTGAAAAAATCAATTTATTTTTTTTTTTTTGTTTAAACTCAATATTTCCTCTACCACATCCCAGCTTATGGGTCACATCCCAGCTTATGGTTCATATCTACCAAATGGACTACATGGTTCCACCATGTATTACCCCATGATATCAAATGGACTACCTCCCTGCTAAATGGACAACATGAATCTATCATATACTACTACATGGACCTACCACTGACTACCACTGACTATCTTTAACCTTACATCTACTTATCCCTTCTCAATTCCACCTTATACACTTTCATAGTCTGTCCACCAATTTGCCTATCCACCAAATTGCCTGTCTACCTTATTGGCTGTCTGTTATTGCCTACCTTATCTACCTACCTTATCTACTTACCTTATCTACCTACCTTATCTACCGACGTTATTTACCTATTTTATCTACCTACCTTATCCATCTGCCTTATTGCCTGTCTCCCGTATTCTAAATATCTACCTGTTGAGATTTTATACTCGACATTCACGAGGTACGGTTAGTCTTTAAACCTTAATGCACTAGTGTGTGAATTTGTTAGCCGAGACTCTAGATTTTCAGTATTATTCCCAACTCTTTCTTTCTCTTCGTCCCCTCCAAACCTTTCCATATTTCCCTCTCCAACCCTTAATCGACATACGGTCCAACTTCCATTCACTGTCTCCATTATCCCTAAACCACTGACTGTCTCCTCTGTCTCCACTATGTCTACACTGTCTCCACTATGCCTACAACAATGAATGTCTCCACTACTGAATGTCTCCCCTAAGTTTCCACAGACCCTTTGACTGTAGAGATCTCATGGACTGATACGGATTATAAGGATCTGACAGAATGCATTGTCACAGTGTTCATTCTTTGGCTTGGTCTTTGAGTTGCGCTTGCCTCCATACTGCCTTCGCCTTTACCTCCATAATTGGCCATCTTTGGCTTTGGTTTGGCCTCCATCATTGACCCCAGAATCTGATACTTAACACCATCTTTCAGCTTACCGAAGAGATCCACAAATGCTACCTGTACTGTTTACTGGCCCATAAAGATATCTTCGTATGTCTTTTCTCGTGTCTCTCCTGGCCTCTGTCATATAATGGTGTCTTTCTCTTATGTTCTGACATTGCTATTTACAATGGAGACCTTGGGATTGTGACGACTATTAGTATTTGGAGCTATAGGTTCAAACAAGACCTTAGTTCTTAGAGGCGGTCATGGGGGCAACAGAGGTTTTTTTTGACATTTTTACTCCACCAAACACCTTCCACCTTGTTCAATATTGCCCACAATATAATCCAGTGTCTCCAAAAATCCCGTCATTCCCTTAATCCAGTCACTCCATCCAATCATTTCACTTATTCATTCTACCACATCTGTCCGTCTAATGAATTCAGCACTTAGTCTAGTCTTTTTAGTCTACCTAGTCGACCCAACCCATTCAGTCTACTTGGTCTAGTCTACTTGGTCTAGTCTACTTGGTCTAGTCTGCTTGGTCTACTCAATCTAGCCAGTTGACAGAGTCTACTGTACATAGTCAAGTCTACTTGGTCTACTTCTACTTAGTGTACTTGGTCAACTCAAGATAATAAGTCTACTCCCACTTGGTCTACTGAGTCTGCTTGGTCACTTTACTTAACCTACTTAGTCACTCAGCCTTTGGTCTACCTCTACTGAGACTACTCGGTCTACTTGATGTACTGAGTCTATTCCACTATACTTAGTCTAGTCTACTGAGTCACTCTACTGGGTCACTCTACTGGGTCTACTCCACTCAATTTACTCTATTCAATTCTATTACCCTATTCACTATCTAATCCCAGCACCACGTCTCATCATTCTCCTCTACTTAGTCCACTATATAAGCCTACTCTACTAGTCGACTCTATTACTCTACTCTATTAGTCTACTTTTTTAATCTTCCCTATCAATTCATACACTATGGTCATTCCATTCAATTATATTACTCTGTTGTCTTGTTTGTCCACTTTGGTGTCTCTGTTGTCTAATCTGTTCAAAACTGTGGATGTGGATGTGAGACGTGTGCTTTAAAAAAACAACTTAAACTGAAACATTTTCAGTCGACCAAATCCGATGCAAATCAATTTAAAAAATCACATGGATGTCTTAAAAATATTTATTATGGTGTTCGCTTTTCAACTTTATTGTTAACCACAAGTTCTCGGTGAGTCTATGTTTGTTTTTCAGAGATTGACCAACCGAAAGGGGCATGTTTCGAGGTATAGGCGGAAAATATCGGAAATGTCACTTCCAAATTAATTTTTCTTTATGATATGGTGGTTTCCGCCCCGACTTCGGCCGACCCACTTGTTCGTTTTTTTTCACCTTTTCCGTCACTTTTTTTCACCTGCTGCCGTGCCTCTTCTCCCCCACCTAAACTCCACCCTTTCCTACTGCTACTACTACACCTGAACTTACAAACTAGTCAACCACAACTTTGAACCTACTACTAACTTCAATTCATTTTACAATACACTCGCCTAACCTAAACCACCACACACTACACTTAGTTAACCCTAAAAAAACACTAAATATACCTACACAACTCATCACAACACACAACATACACAACACACAACATACAAAACACACAACATACAAAACGCACAACATAACAACATAACAACTAAACGAACTTTTGTCTGGTCATGAAACCAATCCAAGCTTTTCTCGTCTGCTTGCTCTTGTCTCGGATTTTGCTCTCGCTGCCCAGCAAACTTTCCCAGGAACCCTACCAATGGCCCCAGAACTATACTGCCGTGTATATATGGTGGAAGAAATTGGCTGCCCGGGTTCTGGACGTTGCTTGATTACTTGTCATTAACTTATTGATGTTACTGTTTGGATACTATCAAATTAACTGGAGGATCCGAGACCTGGTTTTCGGTGCTCGTCTACGCCTATATCTAAGCCATAAGTAGCCACGTTTCCCTATAGCTCAATACTATACACTGTTCAAGTCTCTGTAGACAATCTGTAGCCCAACGAGTCTTCTTGAATTTTATATGGAGTTACTATGGAGTTATTTGGGCATTACTTGTACAGTTTCTAATAAGAGTATAGGGCTATGGGAGGAATCTATGGAGCTACAGATGTATAGGGGGGCCATAGAGTTACAGAGTCATGACAGAGTCAACAAGGAGTAGTCATGACAGAGTCACCAAGGAAATTCTGAACCATCATTTGTAATTAATAGGTGGTTATAACAATATCTATAAGCATTCATAGAGTCATTTTTTAAGTATCTACGGACATCTTATTAACCTTTTACAGACTAATCAAAGCTATATTTATAGGGTACCTACAGAGGTCTACAGCGCTTTCTCGGAAAATCTCAAGAGAGTTTTTTATGTCATCCACATTCCATTTATGACACTTCCAAGAGCTTTCTAAAAGCTAACAGCTGCTTACAACTGCTTACAAATGCTTACAAATGCTTATGAATGCTTACAAATGCTTACAGCTGCTTACAAATGCTTATGAATGCTTACAAATGCTTACAAATGCTTACAGCTGCTTACAAATGCTTATGAATGCTTACAAATGCTTATGAATGCTTACAAATGCTTACAAATGCTTACAAATGCTTACAGCTGCTTACAAATGCTTATGAATGCTTACAAATGCTTACAAATGCTTACAGCTGCTTACAGCTGCTTACAGAGATCTACAGAGATCTACAGAGAGATACATACACTTATACATGGTACCAAGCTATAGAGCCATAAAATAAACTCGTTCATGGAGCCACAGAGTCTTAGAGTGTCTACTATGACGAAACCTATAAACTATTCATCAGCTACCAGAGTCCTAAAGCTAATGGAAGAGATGCTGAGGTACCAGAGTTCCAAACTATAGACCTATTTTTCAAGACCATAACAATACCCTGACAATTCTCATGTCCATTCATGACCAGGTCATTGTGATTGGTTATAAAAAGCTTGGAAGTAGCACCATCAGCAATAACGGTCAAAATTGGAGTTTCAACTTGATGAAGTCCCTGGAGTCCAAGAACATACTAGTTTAGGAACAGATGGTGGATGTATAGAGCTGAACCTTTTCTTTCTGAAAGGTATTTGAGAAAAAGAGTCATCCAAAGAGGTCTTTAATCCAAGGTCTAAATCGAAGGTCTAAATCGAAGGCTATTCTCAAAGGTCTAACTTCAACGCTATATTCAAGATCTAAATCCGAGGCCATACTCTAAGGCCTAAATCCGAGGCTATGGAACTAGAACCGGGATTACTATAGAAGTGGCTCTAGAGGAGTCAAGGAAGTGTCGATGAAGTGGGGAGGAAGTATCGACGAATTGTGGAGGAAGTATCGATGAGGTGTCGAAGAATTGGCAATGAACAGAGAACTCATAGTTGGTACCTTACCGAATAGCTATTATACGAGAAGTTACTAGACTGTGATTTACTCTACATGTCAAATAAGTATACTAAGTATATGCTGGTCCATAGAATATATACTAAACTTGTAATCCATGGGGTCCTGTCAAAATGGTACTGGCCACAATATATGAAACCCGGATTATAGGCAAGATTTTGAATTCTGGACCATAAAACTCTTTTTCAGCAAAATTCCTTTTGTTACGAAAATCTTCTCCTAGTGGTCATTAAATTTGGTTTATGACACATTTGTGTATTTTATGAAAACAGGTGATGAATACCCAAAAACAGGAACTCATCTAAACACCGAAACAGGTTCCTTCAAAAAAAAAACCTTCCATACAAACAAAAAAAGGAGCCAATAAAAAACCACCAATCCATTAAACCAGAATCATCTGATTTTCTTATGCACCCTTCAATTTCCCTTTTTTTTTTTTTCTCTTGCACTGGTTCATAGAGTCTCATATCCATGATGCGAAACCCCGAGCCAAGCAGTACTCGACTGACATTTAACCGACCAGCAGGACTAAGTCGCAGGAGAATCAAAAAAAATGGAAAAAGAGACCGGTAGTGGTTTTTTTTTTTTTTTTTTAAAACAAAAAAACCAAGACGGGTGTTGTCGCACTAGTGTAGACGGAACGGGCCCTATATGTGGCCATTTTTCGTACGGATTTTGGGAATATGCTGGTTATCTGTTTTTCCAGGTACTATTGAGAATCCGGTTCTAAGCTCTATTGTTAGATTCTTTTTGGCACGTTTGATACCTATTAGTTACTATATAGAAACTAAAATGAAACTCCTACGCAGATGTGAAGGCCAAGATAAGTCTCAACCAAGGTATTCCGATTTTCCACACGACCACTCGAGTGCTGATGTTGGGTAACCAAACGGTTAGAGTCCACATGAAAAAGGGCAAAAGTATAAGAAAGGGCCAATATGAAACACATCACTTGGAGATTGGGGTTGGTATATACCAGAGTGTGAGAAACAGAAGCATGATCGGACGAAGAGCTGAAGAAGCCCCGAAAAAAGCATACCAAAATGAGATTCAGTTAGTATATTAAATCTAACACTCCTTATCTTTTTTAAGTCTTATAAAAGGGACATGTATCAATATGTGTTTTTTTTCTACCAGAATTGGTGTCCAATGGCTGAGGTTCTGTAGAAAGTAGTAGTAGGAGTTCCACTTTTTTATGGCCAAATAAACTACAGTCTCAATTTTTAGCTCCAGTCTAGTAGCTTATTCCTTCAAATTTTTCCTCAAAAGAGCAGAAGCTTAAAACAGGTTTACGAGGGAAAGTAGATGATTAGATGACTCGAGCAAAATTCACCTTAGCATATTCTCAAATAAGAAGGTTATAAGCTATGAGCTATGAGCTATATAACCATATGCTATGAGCTATAAAACCATAAGCTATGAGCTATAAAACCATAAGCTATGAGCTATGAGCTATGAGCTATGACACTTGTGGTTCATCCAAAAAGCACCCACAGTCGTCTTCAAAAAAGTAACAATGGTAGTATCGTTGGTAGTATTGTTGATAGTATCGTTGGTACCATCGTTACTTGACTATTTATAACTTTGCGTGTTTCTATAAATGGTCTTCTTGACTATGCACCAGCATATGACACGTCATAATATTTGGAAACAGTTTAAAGATGTGTTAGGATGAAAGAAAGATGAGCAGCAGCTTTTAATTGAAAAATATAGGAGAGGCCCAGCATTTTCTCTGCTAAACAAAATGGTGGGAAATGGTGGGAAATGGTGGGAATTGATGGGAATTGATGAGAAATGGTGGTACTAGATTCCATCTAGAAAATGAAGAATATTGCAACACATTGTAGGAACGTAAAGACACCTTGAAAACGATGTAACTTCTGAAGATCACGAATAGAAATGACAAGTTTGGCAGAACTAAGACCTAGTATGATAGCATCAAACAAATATTTGGATAAGAAGTCCAAGACAGAGTCTGTCAAGAGGGGAGGTATCAACCATGATAAAAAGGACATGATAAGGACTGAAATTCCGGTGTTCTCAAATGATTACCAAACACTATATATATGTATATAGCTTATGTAAGGCTTTGGTAAGATTTTAGTAAGATCTTAGTAAGATTTTATCAGACTCATAAGTATGAGACTCATAAGACTACAGTAAACTTATGCGCAAGGCATAGAGACTTTCACTACCATTGTGGTTTAGAGGAGTGATTTCATTTTTTATTGACCCCAATCTTTATTTTTTGAGTCCATTCTCAATTTTTTGGGTCCATTATCTATTTGTTGACTCCATTTTCTATTTCTATGGATTCCGGAACTATCAGTTTATGGACTCATGAATTCTCAGCCAACGAATCCTTAATGTCCAGTCACTAGCTCACTTTTCTCTTTTTTTCTGCTATTCTTTTTTAACTACTCCTTTTTTTCCACTACTCTTTTTTACTCCTTTTTTTCTACGACTCTTCTTTCTCCTAATAAGAGTTCCAAGGTATTCTGTCTTGGAGAGATGGAACGGTTATTTTAAATCGAAAATCATGGCTCAATAATTCAACTTACAAGATTTCATACTAGACTACTGGAGTCACCTGATTCAGTTGGGAATTATCCTCCGAGTCAGTGGGGAGTTATCATTCGAGTCATGGGAGTTCTGCATTGGTCACTTCAAATGCACTGACGCAGTGACCCAAGGTTTCTATTATACGTGTTCCAAAACGCTCATTGCATCATAACGCAAGGATTGACACCTTAAGTGGAAAGAAAAGGAATAAAGAATTTCTATGTGTGAAGTACTTCGTTGATGTTTTCTGGTGGATTGTTGTACCCAGAAGTTGAGCCATAGAATATAACCTCAGTGGAGACAAGGAAATTTTTACGGTCATTTCACTCAGTCTAGAGTTCTAGTATCTATTAATGCACTCAGTCCAGTGTTCTAGTCTCTACTACTCGACTCACGCTAGAGTCCTAGTATCACTGTGAACTCTACTAACAAGACGCTATTCTTGGTGAAAGATGGAGCACATGCTTGGCGTCTTGTGTGGAGTAGTCTTTGACAAAATGAGCTTTCTCTCACCGTTCAAGATGTTGGAATGTCCCTCTACTTATGGCTTCAAGTGGGACAGATGTTGCCGCCTCTCATCTATGCCGAGGTATACCTCCAATAAACAAGGTTCTGAATACCACATTTAGAGACCCTTGTGGTAAATTATGTGGAAGCCGGTAGTACTGGGACGGTAGTTGGGGTTAAGGCCGTTGATTCCTGGCATATTCTGTGCTGAATGTGTACTACATACTCTACTCTACCGAATGTGTACTACATACTCACTAGAGTTATTCGTTAGTTGGTTGGACCTGTTGATTTGGAACTGGTGTGCTGGGTGACAACATCAATTGTTCATCCAGACATAAGTGTTCGGTCAATGTGAGTTAGGGAAGAAGCAGAGACTTGTTGATGTGTCTAGTCCAGATATGAGGTAATGTTTTCCAATGTTAGTTGAAGTCTGTAGTTGGATTCTAACATGTACTCCACAGTCTTCAGCCAGAACTGCCCATTATTATCACTGCAATAAACACAACAGTGAAGAAGATTGGGTAGGGGACCGAACTAGCTTGGTGTTCTGGAAGTCGTAAATGCTCTCTGTCCATAGCTTCAAGAAAAAAAAAGAAAGAAAGAATAATAGTATATGTTTCTTTCAAAGCCTCCACATCACTTTCGAGATCCTTAGCCTTCCATCTTTATCCAGATATTTGTCTTTGCCTATACGTATACAGAACTTCTGTTTTTATCCATACGTTTGTTTTTATCCATACGTATACAGAACCTCTGTCTTTATCCATACATATGTTTTTATCGAGATATTTGTCTTTATTCATATTCATACAGAACCCTTATCTGAAGATATACTTAGGGACTCGGTGGGCTTCGAACACTATGTAAACAAACGAAAATTATGTCCTTTGTTATGGTCACACATTGGGCTTCTAGGACTAGGTATGGTTGGCACGTAAGACTAGGTATGGTTAGCATCGGTAGATCGAAGCTATGGTTGGGGAAATCGCTTGCCAGGAAACTGGAATAAATAGGTATATTGGAAGGAATTTGGGTCTTTGGAAGAGCAAGCTGGCAGTCTACATCAGTTCATTATGAAAGATATAGTTTGCTGGAGCTGCGATCGATGGAAATGGTCTAAATATGGTCTAACAATGGTCTTGAAAAGCCCAAGCTAGGAATGTTCACCGTCACGAAAATAAAGCTCCGAGAGGCGCAGAAAATTAGACTTTACGAGAAGGAGCGTAACGCAATGATGCTTGTTGAAGAGTGTCCCTCGATGACTGAGGGTTACGTTAGGTGTTTGGAGTGTCAAAAGGACAGATAACTTCAATCTGAAAATAGAGATAAGTGCAAGAAGCTTTTTTTTCAAATAAAGATAACCACAAGAAGCTCTTCTAAAATAAAGATAGGCGCAAGAAGCTTTTTTTTTTTGGTGACAGTGCATAGTATTCCCACAGACATTCAATTGTAACATGATCAGACAGTCAGTTGTAACATGATCAGGAAGCAAGCGGAAAGCATTACAGGAACAGAATGGGAATCATCAAGGATAAGATAGACCCAGTCAAAATTGAAGCCCTCAAGGTATCTTTAACGTAAAGATCAAAGGGTCTATAACGTGAGGAACCAGGAATCTAAGAATATCTGATTGGCTCAAATCAATGGTGTTCAATAGAAAACTGTAAGAAATGACTGGATTCCGAGAAGAAACAAAGTTGATAAAGGAGATATTTATTTATATAAACGATTTGGGAATTATTAGTTCTGGTTCACTTCAAGGTCAAGTAGTGAGTCTGAAAAAAAGAAAAAAAAAAGCGATGCTAGGGCTCATAACCATTGGTCAATACAACGTCTTAAAAATTCCCTATACCCCCTTCCCTGATTTCTTTTTGTCTTTATATTATGGAAATATAAATTTCTGGAGATATTATCTTGATTCAAAAAAAGAAAGAAAAAAAATACATTTATTCTGGGTATATCAACATTAGCCTATTTACATCATGGCGTTATGTGGGTGCGTAGTATGGACCTTAACTTTGAAGGCGAGTGGAATTCCCTGATGAAATAGACAACATAGACAAAAAAGCGACAAAAAAGAGACAAACAAGAGACAAAAATGAGACAAAAAATGGATAAACAAATAGATACAAAAATGAATAAACAAATAGATACAAAAATGAATAAACAAATGGACAAAAAAATAGATAAACAAATGGACAAAAAAATAGATACAAAAATGGATAAACAAATGGATAAACAAATGGATAAACAAATGGACAAAAAAATACACACCGGAATTATAGAGATAGCGACCAGCACATGAGACATCTTCATGAACCTCCATATGGCATTGTAATTTTGAGTACAAGTGGTGGGATATTCTGATGTGTTTTGAACAATGCAGTTTGGGTTGAGGCCACTAAAATATTAGTACTACCTGATCCATTAGGTATAGCCAATTCTAAGAGCTCAATTTTAGAAGAATATACCAGTGCTTTTAGCTGGTCAATCAAGAGTCGAGTGCTGGTCAACAAAGTCAACCTACAGTCAAGAATACCCACTAGGTTTACCAAGTCATACTACCATTCCACCAGTCAACTACCAGTCAACTAACTGACTACTATGTCATACTACCAGTCAACTACCAGTCAACTACCAGTCAACTACCAGTCAACTACCAGTCAACTACCAGTCAACTAACTGACTACTATGTCATACTGCCAGTCATACTACCCGTCATAGTATCAGCCATACTACCAAATCATAGTATCAGTCATACTATGTCATACTACCTGTCATACTACCTGTCATACTACCTGTCATACTATGTCATACTACCTGTCATAGACTAAAATGCCATAGGGTACCAAAAGTACATGTGAACAGTCTTACTACTATTCGCATGTGTTTTACTCCTTAACTGAAGGTCAATACTAGTTATCTATGGTGGCAGTGTCGGGATAATAAGATGTACATATAAGAGGGAGTTGACAAGATGTACGGGAACAACATTCAAAAGGCTCCAGAAAACTTTTGGTGGATCTGGAGACTTGAACAGATCTAACCAACACACACATGACTACCTTCTATGAGAGTGACTTGGTATAGCCTGTTTGCAGTACATCTAGTACATCTAGTACATCTAGTACATCTAGTACTTCTAGTGTTTGTAGTGCTTCTAGTACTTCTAGTACTTCTAGTACTGCTAGTGTTTCTAGTACTTCTAGTGTTTCTAGTACTGCTAGTGTTTCTAGTACTTCTAGTGTTTCTAGCACCTCTAGTGTTTCTAGTACTGCTAATGTTTCTAGCACCTCTAGTGTTTCTAGTACTGCTAGTCTTTCTAATACCCCTAGCACCTCTAATACCTCTAGTACTTCATGGTCGTTTTGGTCTGGATTTGTCTCTGGATTATTCTTCTATTCTGATATAGACGTTATGACCTTATTTAAGACCTGGAAGGCATACTTCATGCCTGTGGTTTTTGATGGTGGAGAACAACAATGGTGGATGAAGATGCGCTTGCGGAAGTATGCGGCCCGAGGCATGGATGAGTCGTTTTTGGATGTAGGAAATAATAAAGGCATAATAAAGGCATTGAGGCAATGGACTCAATGTGACAATCAAGAGTATTTCTGCCTTGTAATTTCATATTTATGTCACTCTTTGGAAGTGGAAGTAGTGGAAAAGACTGAACGTAGCGACCACGAAGACTGCTCAGAGACTATAGGCCAACTCCAGCTACACACAGTCTACAATCTACAATCTACAGTCTACAGTCTACACTCTACACCCATTCTCTACACCCATTCTCTACACCCACCCTCTACACCCATTCTCTACACCCACCCTCTACACCTACTTTCCACAACTACTCTCTACACCTACTAACATCAAATATATTTGTCTATTGACATTATGTTACCCACGCTAATTGTCAAGAAATCGGACCAAACTCGTTACAGAACTAACATACCGAAGGCATATCCACTTTTTTCTACTCCACTACTAAACCTTACTCCTATGATTCGTCTACTTCAGTACTGACACTACTAGATCTTCCCAGGAGTCTAGCTACTGGCTTTTCTAACCTAGTCAGTACCAGTACTAGCTTCTGTGAAAACTTGGGATGTGTGATATTATCTAGAATGGGGACTACTATAGGTTTCTGCTGACTTTTGACTGACTATAGGTTTTTGCTGAACTTTGACTGACTATAGGTTTCTGCTGAACTTTGACTGACTATAGGCGCTTGATTGACTTAAATTACTAGTTTGTGCTTGCTAGATCCAATACGGGAATACGGGGTTTACACGACCCTTCCTGTATTTGAGCCTACGGTTACCATTCGGTCGGCAGGCAGCCCCCTCGGATGTAGTCAGCCACCTAAGCTAAAGGCTCCTAAGGTCAGCACTATGTTAACACAAAGGTCAGCACTATGTTAACACAAATGTCAGTACTATGTTGGCACAAAGGCCAGTACTATGTTGGCACTATGTTATCACTATGTTATCACTATGTTATCACTATGTTATCACTATGTTATCACTATGTTATCACTATGTTATCACTATGTTATCACTATTTTAGCATTATACTAGGACTAAGGTCAGCAGCTATCAACAATCAGCCAGCCACGCTGGCTCCGCAGACAAGTATTTAAATAACCCTTTTTACGCTCTCTAAAGAATCACCAACGAATATAGTAGCGTTGGGGCTCAAACTTTCTACTACGAATCTAACAGCACTGTACCCTGTACTCCACATTCTAAATGTCCTTTGAAACTCTAACTTTGAAACTCCAACGACCCAAGATCTACCTCTACCTCTACTTATACTTCTAATTATGCCTCTGCCTCTGCCTCTTCCATCCACTGCTAGCTAAAATAGAGAGCTATAGAACACTAGTGAGCAGTTAAATATACTGTGTTGACTACAAATCACCAGTAACAGTTATAGGTATAGTAGATATACACTAATATATAGTAACGTGTAGTAAATTACTATTCCAGAGGAAATTGAAAACCACACTAGATATCTAAAATGGTCTCATCTCCGTATTTCACATTTCCAATTCCTGCTCCTATTTTTTATACATTAGGCTCTCTAAGTTTCTTCAAATCGGTCTTCTCTGGCCCTCTTCTCTGAGTCAAAACTCTATAGTTAAATCACTTCCATCTTCTCTAAAGCCTAAATGTCCAATTTCCAGTGTCTAAGTCAGTGTCTAAGTCAGTGTCCAAGTCAGTCTCTAGGTCAGTCTCTAAGTCAGTCTCTAAGTCAGTGTCTAAGTCAATTCGGTCGATGGTCTGTCTATATGTTTACTCCCTCCTGATTAAATGACCTGGAAACCTTCAACCTAGCTCTTTAGATTCTCTTCAAACCAAAATTAAACTGCATAATTTATTGCACCCAAAAAACAACCAAGTTGGCGAGTGGGTAATGGAAAACCAATAATTCTCGTCGTGAGAACAACTCAACAACAAAAACCTCAACAACAGGGGCAACCTTGGTGATTAACCCAACAAATATGTTCGTCTTGCCAATTTGAAAGGCTCCAAAGCACCCCAGAAACCTTATACTAACTCGGATAAGAACTCTGGTGAGCAAGACGTAGTCAAAAATGTTGTTTCATGAACTCGAATTCTCTTACTACCTCACAAAAAGGACTGACAGTTTTTTTGGTTGTAAGTTTCATTTAGACACCGAGAGTTCTGTACACCTAGTGAATAAACCTAGTAAATACACATAGTAAATACACATAGTGAATGCACATAGTGAATGAGCTCTCGTCTTAACGGATTTTGTCCCCGACACATCCTTGTCAAAAGTGGAGTCTCTGAAGTGTAAATCTGACTTCTCTGACCCTCTCTAAACTTCTTCTCTGAACCTCTCTAAACTCCTTCTATGAACTTCTATAACCTCTCTTCACTTCTTACCAAACTCTAAATAGAAATGTAGAATCCACATACTAAAAAAGTGTTGGTTCCCAATCAGTCTATATAGCACGCTATGCGTTTGATGTGGTTTGTATGTGGGAGAATAATTAGGAGCCCTGAAGAATTAAGACCGTCTAAGACCAGGAAGAACCTTGGTTAAATACACTGCGTATATGCACAGCCTGTATATACATGGAACAATGGCAAGACAAAACTTATGTCGGTAGGGCCAAACAATCTAAATTCTATGGAACAATAGACGACTTCATGCAGGTTTTACCTCCGAATCTCACATTTCGGCTCCTTCACATGCTTGCTAATAATTTTTAATTTATTATGTAATATAGATCTATAGCTCCTCATTACACACATACCGGTACATATACCAGAACATATACCAGAACATATACCAGAACATATACCAGAACATATACCAGAACATACACCAGAACATATACACAGGAACATATATTGGAGAAATTCCAATTCAAACCATTGCTCAGTTGTTCTAGCATCCTGCATGCGCATCCATGTAATGTAGACTCCCCCGGTCAGATCCACCCCATTCTATAAATTTGACTAAATATTTAAAGAAGCTATAATGGAATGGACACTTCGATAACACTACTGGAACTTAATTTATAATGTGCTTATCTTCCGGTGTCAAGGAACTGTATAGGTCAATACCCAGACCATACCTCTAGACACCTCTACACCAGCTCTACATACATACCTCTAGACATACCTGTGTTTAAACACACAAACACGTGGAATTATCAGTTCATCGTATTTTTGAAACATCAAGTATTGACCTATGGGAAGTCATGCATTAATAATGGTTCTAGAATCATCTCTAGATGATCTCTAGGTTTGGTTCGATTGGTGTTAGTTTTCATTTCTCTAATTATCGAGGTCACTCAAATCCAGATCATTCTTCTCTGATTATCCATACCGAGATACACTCCCCCCGGAGTGGCGAGTTGTTTGACATATGTGCTGGTTTGCAACCCACACTGCTCCCCCTCAACTGAGTACTCGTTTGATTGGGCCTCTAGAGTCCCGATCCAATTTATCTTGCTTGGGTCAAGCAGCAGCACATCATCTTCTGCACCTAAATGCAAACATCGTGCTACTTCTATTCCTCCTTCTATTCCTCTTTTCGCGAAGGTCGTCGCATCTGACTCATTTGTCTCGAATTCTTCCGTAGGGTCAAGTGATGGGGTGGACTGGACCCAAGTTACATTTGGTAAATATAAGTCTGAAAATTAACAATTGGTGCGTGCGAAGGTCCAGTATTCTCAGTCCATGTTTTCTCAGTCCATGTATTCTCAGATCCACTCAAAATATATTGACTTTGTCCAACCCACTCCCAAATATACTGATGAAAATATTTCTAAAAATTTCTGTGTTTCCAGCTCACGTGACTTCTTAGTATGTAATTCTTGATTTTTTTTATGATTTCTGGTCTAGCTGAACCTGGGTATGCGGACCCTAGTCTAGTCTCGCACTCAGGACCCTTATTTACCCTACTCTCTAAATAAATACACCTACGCTCTTTTCATCTCCCAATTCTACTAACTCTAAACTGACTCAACACTTTATACTGATTCAACACTCCATACTGACTCCATCCTCTATACCCATTTATACTTATTTTCCATACTCTTTCTCCCTTGACGGAAATAACCATGTGGGTCCGGTTGGTGGCGTTTCTGGTCTTGACCTCCAACACTCGCCTCTTCACTTCTTGAACAACTACTGAAATGACACTAGATTGATTGGAGGTTTTTTTCTAGATGCCTTGAAGCTCAATAATGAGTTGAAACTCAATAATGCCTTGCCGCTTAATATGCCTTGCCGCTCAATGGACAATTTAACAACAAGGCCTAAAACCGGGCCTTGGTGCTGGCAATGCTTCACATGATTGATCTTCTTGATTCGGAAGCAAAGCCTGCTTTTGAGGTCATCATAACAAGGGATTTGCCAAGTGTTGTCTCCATTCACGTGAAGAAGTCGATTACAGTGCATGTGTTACGGCCTCAATGCTGACCACCTTGTTGAGTTCAGCATACAAGGTATCTCTGCTATCTGCATACACACATCCTGTGATGGGAAGCTTGAATTTTACGATCATATACATGTTTTGGTGCTACTCTCGATCTGTCGGTTTGATGATGGCTGATGAACGGGGGTTCCACTATTCTGATCCGTCATGAATTGAGTGATTGCTTCATACAACACGTTTATCCCTTTACTTTTATCCCTTTTCACTTTAACTTGGGATGGAGTTACAGCTGATGGCAGGTGATGATACCAATTATAATTCCTATACTAACCATAATACTCTGAATTGGACCGTGTGGAGGTTCTCATGGAGATTGATGGGGGAACTTCGTGAGGACTTCTTTGAGAGGTTGTGGGCATCAATACGGTAAAGCTTCTGGTGGGTTCCTTTATTGTGGTGTCTCTATTTTGATCCATGCTTTTTTGGGCTCTTCTCGGTGCCACTTTTCAAGGTGAAGAGTTGCCCATTTAAAGAATCTGATGGGGAAGATGTTTGGGCTATAATTTCAGTGTGAAATTTCTTAGAACAGACGTCACTTTCAGTCTTGACTTAGTCAACACTGCCTGATGCCTTGGAACACTACCTGATGCCTTGGAACACTGTACGGACTTATCTCCGGAACTGGTCTCCATTACCACTAACACCTACTAGTCTACTTCATACACGGTATCCAGTGCCATCCCGTGATATCCAGTGAACCTCCAGTACGCTTTATCATGTTAGACGACTACCAGGTTTTCTACTGTTCCAGACTCCTACTGTTCAGGTACTCCTCCTGTCTAGAGTCAAAGTGCTATTCCAGGACTCTACCATTTCATTGCCATGTGCTCCCGCCCCTGCTTCTTTGATGGGGTGTGTGCTTATCCATACTCAACAAAAATTATGAAGGGTCCTCTAGATTGAAATAATTGACTGGTTCAAATTTTCCTGGTAATAGCTGATGACTTGTGACTGACGAAAAGTGAGGTTTTGGAGCCCAACCATAAGTCTTGCCTAGCCGAACCAATGATATCCAGAACAAATGACTATCGCAAAACAGCCTTGTTCAACCGGCAGAAAATTTTTCACCTCATCCTAAATTTAGGGTTGAATTGCACAACAGACCCACTCCAGTCTTCCCACATTAATCAGAAATCTCTTTCCAAGTCTGCAACGGAATGCAACTAAATTAACAACTGAATCAACAACTGAATCAACACCTTGAATATTCAGGACCCACTTGTGATTAACAAGACTCGGGGTGTGATAATTTCTGGTGCCTCCTCCTTTTCGACTCCTTCTCAAAATCAACGACTCCTTTTACTCCAGAACTTCGAACCATCTGTCACCCCGCTCTTTGATTTATGATTTCCCAGCTCAACCATTCCCCTCAACCCTTGAACTCTGTTTCCACTGTGCCCTTGACTTTAATCAAGGCTCCATCAATCAATCTACTTTATAGTAGATACTAACAATCCTCATTACTTTATATTAACTACTCATTACTCTACAGTCAATACTCATTACTCTACAGTCAATACTCATTACTCTACAGTCAATACTCATTACTCTACAGTCACATTCATACTCTACATTCACCATGTTAGTACTACAGTTTAGTATACCATAGTACAGATACTGTAGCTAGTACCACTAACTGGATTACTAGAACACCGGGATTGATACTCTTGGACCTGTACGGTATGGTATATGGTAGGGTCTCGTTGGCCTTTGAGCCAACTCTAAAGTCGACACGGCCATCGTTAGTGCACTAACAAACTAACGACCCAGTGTAGTGTATACAGATGTTTTCTAATTATTTAATGCATAGTTAGACCAAACAGGCCACCATCAAGTCTGCGATTGTGAAGCAAGGGCTCATAACCAGACCTCTTTCCCATCAATACATAAGTCTTTCCAACTATCACTACACTCCACTGCAATACTACTCTGCTACAATACTACTACACTACAATACTACTACACTACAATACTACTACACTACAATACTACTACACTACAATAGTACTACACTACAGTCCACTACCTTAGTGTCAGTTTTGATGAAATGACCTTGGCTGAGAAAGCATTGGTCTAATGGTTTTACTTTCTTTACGGCTCAAAAGTATACCCAAGCAAACCCAAACCCAAAAGCAAACCCAACTCCAACCTCGAACCACACCTCGAATCAACCCTCAACAAGGCTCTGGCTCCAGGCCTCAGGACTTCCCATCGTAGCTACCCCCATCCCTGGACATGCTCTGTTTCCATTACTTCAGTTCCTGGGCCTACCTATGAGCTTAAAGCAACAATTAATTTACACCGGAGGTGACCCCAAGTGAAGAGCTGTTTTTGGACTAAGTGAAGAGCCGATTTTGGACTAGGTGAAGAGCTGTTTTTGGACTAAGAAGACGGGCTTTCGCCCGAATCCAGCAATTCTTTCCTTGGGAATTACCCGAACCCCGGAAAAATCGGAAAAAGTGTCAGTATCCTCAGTGTTTGCAGCATTTGTTCAACTTGTTCAACTTGGCCAGTGGCCATGTACCGGTCATTGCATTTTAACCCCACCACCATACCTAAGTGTGTTAAGTGTGTTAAGTGTGTTAAGTGTGTTAAAGTGGGATCTGCATACCCCAGTTCCTACATAGTGGTTTTGTTTTCTTCTCTGTTGATACCACTTCCTACAACCGTAGTGCCACTTTTGGTATCCATATCCGGGTCAGTGTCAGTGTCAGTGTAAGGATTACTGTTACTGTTACTGTTACTGTTACTGTTACTGTTACTGTTACTGTTACTGTTACTGTTACTGTTACTGTTACTGTTACTGTTACCGTTACTGTTACTGTTACTATCACTATCACTATCACTATCACTATCACTATCACTATCACTATCACTATCACTATCACTATCACTATCACTATCACTATCACTATCACTATCACTATCACTATCACTATCACTATCACTATCACTATCACTATCACTATCACTATCACTATCACTATCACTATCACTATCACTATCACTATCACTATCACTATCACTATCACTATCACTATCACTATCACTATCACTATCACTATCACTATCACTATCACTATCACTATCACTATCACTATCACTATCACTATCACTATCACTATCACTATCACTATCACTATCACTATCACTATCACTATCACTATCACTATCACTATCACTATCACTATCACTATCACTATCACTATCACTATCACTATCACTATCACTATCACTATCACTATCACTATCACTATCACTATCACTATCACTATCACTATCACTATCACTATCACTATCACTATCACTATCACTATCACTATCACTATCACTATCACTATCACTATCACTATCACTATCACTATCACTATCACTATCACTATCACTATCACTATCACTATCACTATCACTATCACTATCAGGGTCCATTTTGAACATCAAGATTTCTCTGCACCCTTCTTATAGCACCACTTCGGAAGATATGAGAGGTTGGATGTGACTCTGGAAATAACATAGTTGTTTCTGAAGCCAGATTCATGGGTACCAACTCATAACCTGGACCCTATAGTTGTCAACAAGTACCTAGCGTGTACGGAGTCAGAGTACTTCGCGGATGCGTTGTATGCAGACCAGTGATGCGCCGTGTGCAGGTTCGTAGTGGGTGAAAACTCTTCACCAGCCTCGCACCGGCTAACCCACTTTGGTCTTGTAAGGTACAACTTACATGTCCCTGTATATCAATACATATACTAAAACATAGGTTGAAAATAGTTGTTGAACTCAGTAATTACCTCAGTCACTTCTATTCTGATTTGTATCTACACTATACTAAGTATCCCCTGAAGACGCTGTTCTCAGGCTGAGCTGACTCTAATGATTTCCTCGTATGAGCGCGAAAAAATGGGGACCGGAAAGTGTAACCAACTCAAGGCTTTTCCGGGCATTTCAGAGATGTACCATACAAGACACCATACCATATACATGTACTAGTGTAAGATGGCGTGGAACCTCGGAACAAATGAAACACACCTATCTTCGTCTCTATCTTTTCACCAATCCCAGCAGTCTCTCATAGCCGTGGGAGAAGACGGGCTCAGTACTCAAACTTCCATACCACTCAATCCATAGTTCTGATTAATTTTCTCTCTCCGGCGATTCTGATAACATTGCTAAAACCCTCGATTGCACTAAGCTTCCTTTAGCAAAACTAAATTCTTTGACCCAAAACATAATGAATTTGGCATCCAAGACTTTTAACCGGTCAACAAATTCAAGCAATCAAGACGTCCAGCCGGTCAACAAGTTCAATAGGTTAACCAGTTCAGCAGGTCAACCAGTTTAACAGATTTATGCTGATACAGAGTCAAACTGTCTCACCGGTTTGCCAGATTCCAGAGATCACTAGGTTTTATTAAACCTCGCTCAAACCTGCTCAAACCTGCTCAAACCTGCTCAAGCCTCCTCAAACCTCCTCAAACCTGCTCAAACCTGCTCAAACCTCCTCAAATCTTCATGTCGAGTCATCTCAAGCATCAAATATAGATGGAAAACACATGGTCTTGCACTTAAAGCCCTGTACTTATTTATGAGCAACAATGGTCTAAACAAGCATAGTCCCGGACTTGATTGCACTTCTTCACTTTGGCATTCAAACCACTGGGTAGAGAGAGATCACATAGCGTCAACATCCTTCGGGAGCATTGTAATGCTATGTTTTCATCAATCAGTCAGATTCCCAAAATCTGTACCAGTTCTGATTCGGCCGATTTTTGAGCTAAGCAGGCAGTAAACCGGTCGCAGCACCTTATGATATTTTAGAGTCGAGTCACCAGTCAATGGCTTTAACTTTTTATCAATATGTCTCAACGCTCCATAGAACAAACGAATCTAACAATCACTATACCATCATACCACTATACCATACCTGCTAGATTCTTGTTGTTACGTCAGGTACTCTGTTTAGTAAGTTTTTTTTGTTGATGATTCCTCAGAAGGTGGAATCTGAGCTATTTAAGTATTTGACAACGGAGTCGCCTAGTCAACGGGTTGTTGCTATGTTCTTGGCTTTTCGATAATCACCATAGAGTAAAATTGGACATAATACCATACTCTATTGTTTAGTTTTTCGGATATACTATTTTGTATAATTATGAGCACTGATATTGATATGGTGATATGGTGCGCAATAGTTTGGTCGGAATTGGCCGGAATTGAGGGCCGTGGCCGGAATTATCCAACTGTAGGACCTCCAGAAGTTCACCACGCAAAGATTTTCGACTTTAAAATATGCATTGTGACGTCCGGAATTCCAGAATTCTAAACAGCTTGCTCTTTTTTTCGTAGGATGAAAAAAAGGTTGTTTGCGTTGGGCCTTTTTCTGATGAGGTAGCCTGGTGCACGGGTGTGGTTTGCACCCATTCATTCTCTCTCAATTCCGAGGTCAAGGTCGAGGTCGAGGTCCCCACACTGCAATAAACAAACATTCACGTCTGTGGCAGAGTGAGTAATCAGATATAGATACACCTTACACATGTGTCTGGACTGGACCCTTCATAGAGTGAGACAACTGGATCCATCATCAATATATTCTTTGGCCATCTCTGAGCATAATGTGAGACTTTGGCTTATACCTCTATATCTACACTTCTCCAGTGGCTACCCAAAGGTATACTTACCAACAAAGGAGCTATTTTCCAAAGGGGTAGCCTACTAATTGATCAGTAATTGTAGGCTCAATCAACGGACGGCTTTTTTGAGACCCATATTGTTAGATTCGAGTTACTTCAGGTACTCTATTTCGTATGTTTTTATGTTGATGATTCCTCAAAAGAAAAACAAGCTACTTAAGTAGATAGCGGTGGAGTTAGCGTATCCAGTCGGTTGTTTCTAGGTGCAAAGGGGGAAAAAAACCTCTCCACATTTCCTCTTGGTACCTCGTGCAATGATGGTGGAGATGTGGCACAGTGGAATGGCTATTGGTAGGATTAGACAGTGTAGGCTTAAAATACTGAAATAGGTAGAGCACTAATTATGGTGGAGCTAAACACCACCATACCATACCACCATAACATCTGCTAGATTTTTTTTAGTATGTTTGATACGTTGATACCTAGTAATGCTATCTTCGATGGAGACCCTCAGATGCAGGAATCGGGCTACTTCAATATTCACGATATTCTATCAAACGTAATAACAAGAATCTAAAAAGAAGCTAAAAAGAATCTAAACAGAATCTAAACAGAATCTAACGTAATCTAATATAAATCTATGTCAACACATGGAGTCAAGGTACTACGTAGTATGTTGTATACAGGCCAGTGATGTAAGGAGAATCAGTCCAGGTTCTAAGTAAACATCAGTACCTCTACACTATTAATATTGGTGGGTCTGGTTTCGGGAGAGAGATATCTTGTTATGACCTCTTTCAGCTGACATATATTTCTGGTGGTATTATAAAATAGGGGGAGCTTGTCCTTTATATTGGGGTGAGCCTTCACACGACCACAGTCACGTGAGTGACCGCGGTCTCAGGCTGTTTTCTTAACATCATGTACTATGTGCAGGTCATGGACGAATGAATACAGTGTTTTTTAAAACTATTCAAACTAGCGCGACAAAATGTTTCAAACTAGCGCGACAAATTGTTTCGAACCACACTAGCAAAATTAAACAAATCAATAATTCAAAAAGTTTCGTACCCCTTCGCACATCCTTTCAAACCAAATGGCATAATGTTTCACACCAACTTTCATTAGAATTCAATATTCTGAAATCTTAAATTTAAAGGATTGCCTCATATGTACTACATTTGGGAGTTTTGCAGTACCAATTAAGGGTCAAAACGGACGGACGGAACTGAACTGAACTGAACTGGTTACCTTGTTATCCTGTATATAACAACTTGTTAGGGATTATGTGTATTGGTATGTTTAATTTTGCTAGTGTATTTTGAATCATTCTGTCTTCTTGGTTCGAAACATTTTGTCGCGCTGGTTTGAATAGTTTTGAAAATCACTGTACCTGACGTAACAGAAATCTAACAATATGGGTCTCAAATGACCTGTCCGGTGATTGGGCTTACGTTTACCGATCTCTCGGCAGCACTCCGCCCCTGCCTCTTTACGAGAAATCCACCTTTGTTGGTAAATCCACATTTGTTGGTAAATACACCTTTGTTGGTAAATACACTTTTTGGGTAGGTGACTGTGGTAAGTATTTCTTACGAGATGTTTAATGGAATGTTGGGACCTCGACCTCGGAATTGAGAGAGAATGAATGGGTGCAAACCACACCCGTGCACCAGGCTACCTCGGCAGAAAAAGGCCCAACGCAAACGACCTTTTTTTCCAAGGGATTTTGATGAAACTTGGTTTGTTGAATTCCTTGAATTCCGGAAATCACATTTGTATTTTTGGATACAATTTAACACAAGGGTGTGGATTTTAGAGTGTACACTTTAAGTACACAGTTAGCGAGTTCCGGTCTCAATTCCGGCCATCCAGTGCGAGTGCTATACAATAAACCTAAAATGCTATCAGTAGCTTCCACAAGACACTCTACCGTCATACACTACACACTACACACTATACACTATACACTACACACTACACACTGTACACCATACACTATACACTATACACTATACACCATACACCATACACTATACACTATACACTACACACTATACACTATACACTATACACTACACACTATACACTACTATAGACTCTACTAAGCCACTTGACTCTAACGATTTTGGATTTCGTGTGGATCTTTTACCACATGAGTGTACACAAAAGTACAGTACAACTACAGCACTATAGTAGTGGAGTAGTACATAAGATTAAGTAGAACGATCCGAGAAAGTGTTGGAACATGAGGAATCAGTACATCTCTGATGTACTGCATGTTCCAGGTGACTGCATGTAAGCAGGACAGATGAAACAGT